>QTSX02004791.1:0-12324 GCA_014839935.2 Entomophthora muscae | reverse complement strand
AGGATTTTAAAAAAATAAGTATTAATTCATGCCAATTCAAAAATACTATTGATACTTGTTTTTATTTCATTATATTAAAAAGTAACTAAGGCTTTGTAAATAGTACAGCCAAAAAATAAATATTATTATCATAACATAAGAACATACATTAAAATCAAAAATACAGTAGTTTTCAAACCTGTTGAGACAAATAAAAAATCTCAGTCTAAAAACAAAAACAACTCAGTCTAAAAGTGAAATCAAAGTGGATTCAAATCTATTGTAGTTTAATATAAATTCCTTGATTTTTTATTTTGTTTTTAGACTGAGTTGTTTTGTTTTTAGACTGAGATTTTTTATTTGTCTCAACAGGTTAGAAAACTACTTTATCAGTTGGTTCATATAATAAGAGCATTTATAGCATTGATATGAAGTTTATTATAAATGTTTTAGTTGTAGTCAAATGAGAGCACATCATGTTGGATCTTCTTGGAGATATGAGCAGCCACCACCAGGTGCTGTGATGGAAACTATTGATTATTATGAAGAGCTCTCTAAATGGTGAGGAATAACCACCCAAATTCACAGGGAGTTGATGATTAGCCACCACCAAAGCTTCAAATACTGTTTAGTGAAATCCCAAAAAGATACACTAGGATTTAATAAGATATTTAAACCCAACCAAATCAGTCCTAGATAAATATCCTGTAACAAGATCAAGGAATCCTTTTAATAGAAATCAGGACGTTGAGAGGTGATAACAGCCTCAGTTTTGGATTCCAGAGCAAAGACTCCAAGATTGACAGGCATTGGCGTAACATTGGGAGGCATAGATGATATAGAGCCCAGAGCAGAACCTCAACTTCCTGTTACAATATTATTTAAAATCAACTTGTAGGGAATATAGCAGAGGAGACCCACTACAGGAGGCATTTAAAAGATGTTAGAACCAGGGAATAATTTAGGTTTATTGGGTATAATTTTTTTAGGTAGGATTCAACTCTTAAGAGCTGAACACTGGAAAAATTTTCAATATTTACCAAAATTATTGACTCAGCAATACCACCTGAATCCATGGCTCCTATTCTGTCTCATTCCAAGAGTACCTTGTCCATCACTCAAAAGCCCCTGTGTGATTAATTTTTGATGGCCATTCTGATAAATGAGGCTATATTGGGTGACCCTCAGATTATGTCTATTTATCAGTGTCAATTTGCCCTGAGTAATCAGATTATGCTGACAAACTGGAGTGCCAATAACCCATTTTTACTCAACAGTTTGATTTAAATCTGTCAACTTGGTTAACTACTTTCCCAATTTCTTGCCCTTTTGGTTGGGACAGGCAATTCCTGGCATCATGGAAACTACCATGACAGGTGCTGCTGATGCCTTAGTCCCAGGCCATCCTTCTATTTGTGAAGGGAAGGCACATGTATTGACTTGCCATAAATATATTCTTGGGTGGAACTTAACCCCTTTAGATCCCAGCCAGTATAAAAGCATCCTGGATGAGCTGCTCAGCTGAGCAGTACCCATTTGAGACTTTTTTCTGTTTATTAGGCACCTTATATTGTTGATGGCTGGAGCAACACTCTCCATGTCCTTGATGTATTTATTGATTCTCACATAAATAAATCCAGCCCAGTTAAACAACCAGATAAAGGTTCTTCTCATAGCAGGGTAAGAGAATTTTCAAAGATTGTTATGAACTGACCTAATTTTGTTTTGTTTGATATTTACTTAAACATATACTCCTTTATGATAGGTAGCCCCTCCTCATAATGTGCTCACACAGACCCAAATTTGACTAGAATCCCTCTAAACTTTCTGTAAAACCTGCTCTACACTCTCAGCAGATTTTGGATATTGGACTCAAGACTCCCAATCAGATAGAAAATTGTATGTGGCTCAGGGTATTTGAAGCACACACAACTGGTCTCCTGTTCAAGTGCTGTGATTGTTGTGTGCAGTAGTCTTCAATGTTGTTCTAGTAGAAGATGTTCATCTTGACCATAAACCCACTTGGAACAAAGATATGCTTTTTAGATATCATAAATTCACTTGTATATAGATTAAAACCCATAGAGAGGCATCCAAAAATGCTTGACTAGATTAAAATTAGGTGTAGGTATTAATTACCAGTCAGAAAGTTCCAATGTCAGCTACTTCTGATCTCTGTCTGCAATATACGTCTGGTCAATGACAAATCACATGCAGTTACCTTAAAAAATAGGAGGGTCTTAATTTAGGCAATCTCCAGAATTAACTCATACAGAATGGAACATCCTCCATGTCGACAATTCTAGAACTTTTTTTTGCTTTATCTTTTATAATTTCAATTAAAAGCCCAAAATAAAAATCAAACATTGCTTCCATTATCAGTGTCAATTATTTAATCAAGAAAAAAATAATCTTTAATATTGAAAATAAGAAAAATATTTTTGAGAATTGTTGACATGAAGGATGTTCCATTCTGTATGAGTTAATTCAGAAGGTTGCCTTAATTTACCAGCTTGTTTTCTTTCTGAACCCCTAAAATTTCTAAAATAATAAATTAGTTTATTTTCTTATTAAAGCTGGTCATGACCTATCCCTGTGTTCAACTCTTTGGCAGCCTAAGATGGCATGGCTGTGACATAAATTGCAAAATATTAAGAAGCTGTCTCCATGTGGTGGGGGATCACTCACCAAATCCACATAGAGTTAATGATTAACCACCAACGCAGCTTCAGATACTGTTTTGTGAAATTTCAAAATGAGATACTAGGGTTAAGTAAAATAATTAACCCTGACCAAAAGAGCCAGAGATAAATGGCCTGCAAGAGAACCAGAGTGTCTTCAGCATAAAATTCAGGACATTGGGATAGCACCAGATTTCCAGCTTTGACAGTATGAGAAACAGCTCTGAGATTGGCAGGCATTGAATTAACATTTGGCAGAAGCAACAACAAAGTACCAACAGCAGGCCCCATCTTCCCGTAACAATCTGGCTAAGGATTAAATTGTAGGGAATGTAGCGCAAAAGGCCAACTACAGGATGCATTTAAATGAAAGTTAGACCAAGAGATATTTGATTTTATTGAGTAAATTTTTGGGAGGACTCAACTATCAAGAGTTGGAACAGTTAAAATTATTCAATATATATCAAAAGTTGACTAAGCAATACTGCCTGGATCCTGGGCTCTTATTTCTTCCACATTGTCAAGTAAATATCTGGTCCAGTTTGCAAAGAACCCTTGAATGATCAACTTCTGATGACCATGCTGATAACTAAGATCATATTGGGTGACCCTCAAATTACGTCAATTTATCAACATCAGCTTACAAGAGGATTTTGGATTCATCTTGCAAACTGGAGCAGCTGTAACCCATTTTCAATCAACTGTTTGATTCAAGTCTGTTAAATTGGTCAATTTTTTAAAGGTTTCCTGGTTTTCCAAGCCTTCTTACTTGGCCAAATAATTACTGGCATTATGGAACTTACCGTGACAATGGCTGCCATCATATTCCCTAGCTTGGGAGATGTGTCTTAAATTATACAGGGGCCTTGGTATAGACTTTGTCTGAGTATGTTTTGAAGGTCATAGTTATAATCACATATGCCAGGTACAAGAAAATTTGCTGCCTGTTTGATATCTAGATGTCTGGAAATCTTGATGAGGATATTTAGGATCCTGTTGAATGCATCTTCAGGTGGGCTGTTCATCCCAGGCCTGAGAGTATTTGGGTTGACCTGTTTCTCCCCAACCTGCAATATATCTTGCTACACAATTCTGCACACTTTGTCATTCAAGCTCTCAAGCTGCACAACTGCCTTGTTCATATTTCTAAGGATGGCATTGTACTCTCTATTATGATCACATAAATAAGTTTTTTGATGCTATAACCAATATAATAGCCCTTCCTTTTATATGATTTATTATCTTCTTTATGTATGATAAAGTAGACCCCTTTTAAATGACCAATTCTTTGTTCCTTTATTGTCACTATATATTTGTTGCTTTTTGTTACTTCTGTCTGCTTTTCTTGGCTATTCTCTTTTCCTGTCTTTGTCATTTGGTGATCCTAACTGTCTTTATAAATTTTAAGCTAATTGGATGGTGGGCAAGCGTACTATACTGTATGTGAGTATATTGATCTTACACCAACTGAAAGTTGAATCAGCATGGCAAACTAATTCCTATAAAAACAAGCCCTGCAATTAAACCTTTATTGGGATTGGTGGCAAGCATTCCCAACCGCCTGCAGCTATCTTGGTTTCTTTAATGACAGCAAAGCTTACAGAAGCCAAATCCATCATTGAAATAAAGTGTAGAATAAACCAGACCATGGGGTAGCCAATTTCTATATTCTTGGTGCCACCCTTGGTACACCAACAGGCTGCCACCTACTCCAGTGATAGCGTTAGGTGGCAACCTTTGGCTTATCAGTATACCAGGAATGGCACCAAAGATCTCAACCCCAATCAGACAGCGGCCTGTTTTTATTTCACCCTTCATACAGATTCTGGGTTTGTTTCTGTTAGCCTTTTTGTCATCAAAGGGACCAAGACAACTGAAGGGATTTGGGAATGTTCAGGATGATTTCTAATACAGTTTACTTTAAGCGCAAAGTTCATGTGGGATCTTTTTGATACGCTGATTTGATTTACGGACAGTGGGGGATCAGCTTATCATATATAAAGAACCCATAAAACAAAGAATATTGCTATATTATACAGTTCATGTTGTGTGCTTAACTGGCTACAGGAGGCAAAGAAAAGCACAGGTAACAGGAATCCGGTAGAAAGCAAATGGCAGTTGGATTCTTAAAATGCCTTTGTGGTTAGACGTGAGAGACTTGTGTCCAATTATGGCTAGAGAGATCATTCAGGGATGAGAGGGATGGTGTGGGTTGGATGTGAGGGGGGTTGGGTATGCAAAGACGGCAATAAAAGCCCATTTCCAGAAGCACTTGCTGCACTATGCAGCTCTGTGCACTGCTCCTTTGTCATGGGCAGGGTAAGGATAAATAGAGCAGAGTGGCAAGGGGGCAGACAATTGAGGCATAGATGTTCCCTGTATTCAACATATGAACCACTGACTCAGAGAAAAGATCAGAGAGAAAACTCTGGGTAAACAGTCCAGTACACTCATTTAGATTCAGTAGTAAAGCAGCCATGTCTTTTGTATCCCTGGCTTGGATCATACTGCCAATGCTTTAAAACATAGTATCAGCAAGTTTAAATTATACCTGGCCTTATGGGTATATGAAGCACTGGAATCCCGTCTCTTGGATGACGTTCTTTGCCTTCTTGTTGCCTTACATTTTCTGGTTCAGATAGACCATGTAGTTGGTCTTGGTTGGCCCTCATATCTCCAGCATGGCCTCTATGTCATACTTGTATCTGTGCCTGCTGGCATAATTGGCCAAAGCCCAATAACCTATGGTCCTTCTTGGGGAAACTGCCAAAGATGCACCAAGGAATTCAGCCTGTGGGGGTTTCTTGCCACTTGTGGCATTTTTTGGGGCCATAATCCTGGCCAGTTGGTATCTAACTTGAATGAGCTTGATACCAGGGCTGTTGTAATTGTGACAGGATGATAGGATAAGTCTCTGTACACTGTGATGCCTTTTTAGAAGGATCAGGCTACACTATGATAGTGTTTCCTTGCTTGCCTACCCCATTGAATTCCTTCATGATGGTTGCCCAAGCAAACCCAAGGCACTCTGCAATCTCTCAAAGGTCCGGCCCTTGTGCAGTCAGGGCCATTATCTCTGGTATAATCTGGTTGGTTACAATTTCTTACCCTTCCTTTGATGCTGTGCTTGAGTCTGCTTCCTGAGAATTGGGGGATTCTGATTGGGTGGATTTTCCTGATGAAACAAGGGTACATTGGCCAAAGTCAGATCAGTTCCAATGTCTGCATATATGCAGGCCTGGTGATTGCCCTGGTCAGAAATTGATTCTATACAGTATCCAAACAACAGGTCACTGGGATCAACTTCCAAATCATTCAGCTCTTTGTCCTTCCATGTGTAGCTGAAGCCCTGGGGGTATACGCCGGCTGTGGTATCCCCTTTATCCTGGTTGGTGCCTGCCATAAGCTCTTGGTGCTGAGTGTCACTGGTTGAAACCTCACTAGTACCTGCAAAACCTGGTTTAGAGGTGCATAAGATCTTGATAAAAAGAGAATTATATTTATATCTGTGTGGCTGGTGTGGATTGGTTTTATTATAAAACTACTACCCGAGATCTGAATGATCTAATCGGGAAGCTAGACTTCAAAGTTTGATTCCCCGACTTCTAAAAGAATCAGGGGGTTGGCTGTGGATATTTCCTTTTTTCTTTTTGGGGCTTGATTTCATTCAAAATAAAGTGGAAATGCATCGTCATTCTTCTGGGGTTGTCGGCTGTTTGCGCAGCTTATGTGTGCTCTCTATTTGATAACTATGTGTCCTGGATATGCCTTTTCTAAATAAATAAACAATATATATCTGGGTGTTGTTTGGGATCCGGAATATCTGTGTGTGAGCTTGATTTGTTCTGTTTTGGGAGCAGAGCATCAACTTTGAGTGTGGCTATATCTTTTACTGGTGCTTGATGTGTTTTTACCACATTGAAACCATTAACGGCTTTTATCCCCTATTGTCGTCAGAAAACTTGCACCAGCCATGTTCTGTTTTGTGTGTGGCTTCAGCCTGCCTTAATCTGGCTTTGATGCTTCCATCTCAACATCTGTGAAAAGCACGGTATCTATTATTCCTCCATGATGTTGAAGCAGCGATGTCAACTCATGTAAGCAGTTTATCGGTACAAAAGTCAGTTGTACTGTATTTGAACCTTACCGGTCTAGAAGTCAGTATCGTTACATGGGATAAGTTTTTAACCAAGGCAAGACAACCAGCAAGGCTTCTAAACAAGTATATCATTCGGTTTACAAGCAGCATCAGTCCCTATATATCAGCGATACACTTTCCCACTGTAAAGCTACATGGATAGTAGATAAGTAATCTTTTAAACCACAGAGCTATCTTCTAGCTCCCCGTTTATTTCTCTGAATCCTACTAGTAAAGCACAGTTAGGATACAGAGTATATCATCAGTTTATAATATAAATTATATGGATCGTATTATTAAAGTGAAACAATCAGCGTAAAGTTGGCAGCATTGATATTTCAAGCGATCAGATAGGTGGGGTTCTATCCTCTGGGGCCCAAATAGCGATCAGATAAAGACATGGCTCATTTAAAGTCGGGAAGGTCTGCTGCAAACAGAACCTAAAGGAATAGATGAGATGTTATCTTCCTTAAAATATATGTCGATGAAGTCTAGAATCATAAAGCCACTTGGTCACATCTGCCGCAGATTCGTCGACCGATGGGTATATTTAGTGTTAACGGCTATAAAAGAATAAAACCTAGGAAATCTTGCCAATATCAACTCAATCTATATTAAGCACCTTCCCTATAATAAGAACAATGTCATGTACAGATTTAAACACTAGAGCATTTAGGAAATTCTACAGTGAACCCCAATAAAAATGAAAACCTTCAGCGTATGGTATAAAAATAAGCTATGGAAATATCCATTCACTGCTTACAGAATGTGCCCATCCAGCATGAGCCCCAAAGAGTTGTCGAAACCCCACAGAAATCTTCAGGTAAATTGCAGGAGTTAGGGTTTTGGGAAGTTTGATGGTGGATGAGTCCTTTTCCTCGGATATCTTCAACTTCTTTTTAACATTGCTGATTTCCTTGAGCACTTGGGGATATCTTCCTTGCTCCTCAAAGATTTTATAATCTCTCACTGCGATCTGAAATACATGTGTATCAACCGGGATGGCCTCGGATTTATCCAGAGACATAAGGCACTAAAACTGGTTGAGCATTTATAACAGGCGTGTTTAATTAATAAGTAGAATTGCAATTATGCCAGAAATGAGTAGTTTACTAATAAATAAAGCTTACCACACAATCAGCAACCTTTGGCCCCACCTAGGAAAAAGTTTAGCATTGATATATCCATGCCAAAGCTGCACAATAAAATTAACGCAACAGGTAGCAAGTAGGTGCATTCATCAAACAAGATCTAAAATAAACCATAACTCACACCAGATAGCTTCTGAATCGCCTGCCGTGCTTCGAGGAAAGGTGCTTTGCGAAGCGAATTGAGCCACTCCTTGCCACCAAGGCTAAGTATCTGGCGTGAAGACTGGCTGATGTACTTGGCTCTGTAGCCGAACCCCAACTCCCGGAGTTTAGCCTCAACGCCATCCTTTGCTAGATCCTCCAAAGCTGGGAAACTGTAAAACTTCTGGGATTTGTAGCTCCCAACACAGGCACCATAAGTTTTACAAAGATTCTGCACCTAGCATAGTCGGAATCAGATGCAATGCTTAATTTAATGAGACTTTCGTATCATAAAATCTCATAAGATAACTCTAGAAAAGTGGATTGAAAAACTAAAAGCCAGATATACACATTCAACTTTGACTACCCTAATCAACATTCTAAGCACATTTTATAATCTACTTTACCAAATATGAATCCAAAGATGGTTTTACTAAACAAATGCCAATGAAAATCTGTACTTTCTCAAATTAAGCTGCTCTATTGGCCTTTCAAGGGACAATATCTCAAACTCAAACCCAAGCAAAACGTCTAAGCCTATAAGGCAGCAATTTATCCTAAAGTCAACAGTAGGCAAGATGATATTGGTAAACATGATCATAACTTTCTCCAATTTACAAATGTACGAGTTAGGACACAATATCGAACTGCAGTAGACTTTAATAATATACATTAAAAACTCCAATCAAATATTGGATTCTAAGCTGCTTTTTCACACTGCCATTTTGAGAATCAACATAAAAACCTTGTTAATGGCTGAAAAAATCGGATACTGACAGTTGTTGTAATTAAACAAATCGCAGATAGAAAGAAACCATTTTACTCCAATAAAATTTGTACTCATTTAGGAAATCTAGGAGTTTGAATCGTAGATGCTGCAAATCTCAAAACAAATCAAGTTGGCTAATGACGCAAGTGATAATATACAATAAATATATACAGCGTAAATAGCTTGTGGATTTCAAGCTAATAGCCAAGGTGAAGGGAGATCACTATAAAGCCTACCATTTGACTTATCCTCGATATGTTGTTATTTGAGGAACAAATAAACGAAACGATATTTTCGAGTGGGTCTTGTCGAAGGATCCTAACCCCTGGGATCTTAATGGCCTTGGTTTTAAAATGAGGGTCGGCATCCGACCACCTTTTATAGTTTTCTTCAAGACAGAGAAGATCCAATTGAAAGTAATCTTTAAGCTGCTCAGTTACCAAGTCGAGATTAGTAAGTGAACCCTTGGAATGGGCTGAAAAGGAAATGCCGTCATCTAAAAGCAATTTAAATACGAAATATGATTGAATTTGGGTCTAAGGCAAACAATTTAAAAAATTAAGGGAGATGTCATGATTGAAAGGCAAACAAAAGGCTAAAAAATATCCATACCTTCTTGTTTGAGGCTAAGGAGGTTTCCATGGAACGAAGAAGTCCTATATTAAAATTATCTATATGTTCTCTTTAAAAAGTTCAAAGTTGACATGATGTTAAAACTCTACTCGCTAGCAAAAAGTAACAACTACAAATCGATATTGATCAAGGATATAGCTATCAAAAGCCTCAAGCATTTGTTTTTTTTAAATGTGATCATCTTATAAGTTTGTTCTTCACGCAATCAAAAGATAATGTAGCATAGCTTCAATACCATTCTTGTTCGCCAGTTTCGATCCAATGGAAGGTCTGACCAGCCTTCAAGGTAGCTTTCAACTGTAGTTCTGCCTTGGGAATTATGATTTTGTGCCACATATCAGCCTAGTTAGATATTTAGATCTGTGATTGGATACCAGTATTGGTACCAGATGCTCTGGTGTCTTTATACCAAGTTGAAGAAATTACTGTCAGGAGCAGATTCCTTTATATTAACCGCAAGTGGATAGAGAAGGACGTCACTAAAACTAACTACCAGGATTTGAAGAAATCGTTAAAGCCCGTTTTCTTTGCGTGACTGCTCAGCAACGATGCAAGCCAGTAAATCGAACTAATTGTTATCCAATGGCGAATTGGAATTTAAAACAATCAACAGTTGAAGAGGTTAATCCAATCTCAATCCTTGGATCTCAATCCTTGGATTGTGGCCAGCTGGCTGAACCCCAATGGGCGTTTAAATTCCATAGCATAGTTATATCGTGTGATTGTCAATCACAGCTTATGCAATTTTCTAGAAACATCCATCCCCAAATCCGGCAACTTGAATCCAAGTCTTTGGTTCTTAATCCTCATCCACCAAGTCCATTCTCAGTGTAATAGGGGTTATCTCTTACTCATAGATTTAATCTTCAAAATTTTATAATTAATTTACCCTTATTATATTAGTTGAACCTTTCCAAAGTATAAATAAATTTCTCACATTTACTATTTTGTTATATATATGTTTAGTACCCCTCACCCTTCTTAATTTCTGTGTATGATGCCCATATTGTCATGATAGCACCTAACTTTAAGAACATTGCTTGTCTTCAACATCAAAAAAATGGAGTTTTATTAATTAAGCATCCTAAAATCAAAGACTCTGCTGATCTGAAGATTGCTATGGACAAGAGATGGGTGTTGGCTAGACTCACTGTTAAGGTGAAGATTCAAAATTCCCACTCTAAAGGCTTTTTTAAGACTGTTCAAGTTATTTGGGCATACTTTTGTAAAAGAATTCATAAGATCTGTCATATCATGAACACTGGCCTTGTAATCAGAAGCATGTCTGAATGCTTAATCACTCTGAACCCAGTTATCTATTGGCTAGCTTCAGTTTTCCAGCTTAGTGGTTGTATAGCCTATGTTATACACGATTAGATTTGGATTTGGATTTGAATGTATTTTGGATATCTTCTCTTGAATGGTTGGTGATGCAGTACCTCCAAACTATGTTTTTAAGGGCCTTACCAATAAGCATTAGAATTGCTTACTTACAATGTTGTGTACTATTGACCCTTTCTAGCCATCCTGCTCTTACTCAGGCTTATTATTTTATTAATCTTCTTAATCTTACTGATTGACCCATATCTAATTTTGGATAAGTCCTCATTGAGAATTTTAACTCTGCAATTTTTGCTGCTGGCTGATGCAGTTAGCATTTGGGACTAGACTATTCATGCCTTTGACCATTTCATTATTCATGCCATTGACTATATCAACCCCAGACATTACTTTTCCCTTGCACATGATGCTATTGACAAATAATCATTCCCACTTATCATAACAGCATGGCATAAATACCATAAAGCATAATTATTATCAAGGCCTAAACCAACTTCTTTTATGCATAAGAGCTAGCCAATCATAAGCTCAAAGCACATTAAAGTGATAGCTTGCTATAACATGCCAAATCTCATGGCTGAATAAATAGACTTTACTATCTTTTCCGTGAATCGATTCAAATATATCTGACTATCCAGTATTAAGATACACCTCTTGTTAAGTATATGCTTCTGGGAAGTATATAAAAACAAATAAAGGAGAAATTAATGAGATAGTGACACTTTATTTGATACAAAGAAAGAAGCGGGTATACTTTCATGAAAATTTGCATCATGTCCATGTACGCCATGGCAGCCATGGGGGTTGTCCAGATATTGTTCCTTATAGGACTTGAAGTGTTTGGTCCTCATACAAGATGGAGGTGTGACAATATTGCCACTGACTATTTGATAGTCAAGACATTCCTTGGGGGATTGTTTCCCAAGATGGAGTAACCAAAGATGCTGTACATTCTAGGAACTTGTTTATATCAAACTACAAGGAAATTTCTAAGAAAAGGCTAAAAAATATTCCTGTTGTGGTATTATTATAGCTCATATTATATTATTGGCAAACTTGCAGTACTTATAGGCAACCACCTTCAATACTTGATTTTTTGTATTCCTATATGTGAAGGATGCTAATCTAATAAAGCACGGCTCCTAATCTGGTGGGACTAGCCATAAGAATATCATCCAGTAAATTACTGGGATGGCTTTTATAAAGGGTTGACTTTATATTCTTTCATCATGACTCATGTCATCAATTTCTTATGAAATCAAAAGAATGTAAAGTGACAAGTTTTAGATTTGATTTGTTAGAGATTGATGCTTTCTAAGCTATCCCAATTCTTCATATGGGTCATTATTTGTTAGATTAATCTGTTTCCTATTAACTGTGCTACTTAAAACTTTAAAATTTTGTTTTAATTTTCTTATCAATAAATTTAAACAATTACAACAATTTTATCAAAATAAATCTTATTTAATACTTATAATATAAAAACCTATA
>QTSX02004790.1:0-12402 GCA_014839935.2 Entomophthora muscae | reverse complement strand
CAATGTTTGGTTTTTGGTTATTTTTGTGTTGTTCTGGTTGGGATGGGCTGTAAAGGGTGAATTTCTAGACACAGCAAATTTTACTTTCTATAATAGACTGGATAGATAGTAAAGGTTTGGGTTGAACTTCAATGATGGCTTAAGCCATTGACTAGTTAATAATTGTTTATTTATGAGCAATCATATAGCTAAGGTTAAATCATAGAATTAATTGGAATTTGAAAATATTTCTGGATATTAATGAGATTGCAGCTCATCAATTACAAGGTTGTTTACTGTCCCAATTACTGACAATTAGGATTCTCAATAGGTAATTATTACTTGGTAAAAGTTGTTAGAAATACAAAGACCTTTAAAAATAATGTCTTATACAATTAAATCCAACAGATATTCACTGAGTTACAGTTGCATGAAATAAAAAAATTCATGCAACTTATTGTTACACAGGGGCTTGCTTCAGCTTAATTTGGCTCTTGATTGGCATTCTTGACTGGTCTTAGGCACATAAAAAAGCCACTGAAATTAATAAAGGCTTTGAAACACGCTCTTGGACATAGATTTTTGTTGATCAATTGCTGATTTATGGTTTTATAAAGTGATGTAATTTCTGCAACCTCTTTAGCATTATTGGTAAAGTAAACATGTCACAATTTAGCTTTCTGTAATTTTCACACTTTTTCACTAGTATGTAATTTCTGGTGTAGTTTCCAACTTGGCTGGAATTTAGCTTGAATGTAAGGAATAATACTGACATGGGCCTTTTTAATGCACTCAAATTCACTTATTAAATTTTAAATATCAAATATTGCCTTATCAAATAGAGTTGAAAAGTTAAAGTTTGGCCCCTGGGAGCTGGTAATTGTTGGATTGGTTTTTGGGCTCACATTTAGATTTTCCTAAAATTGTGCCTTTTTTATTTTGGGTCCCATTTGGGAATTTTCTCAATTTGGTGGGGGTCATGCTTTCTTGATTGCAGCCTTCTAGGCTATGAGTGGCTGGGCTGAACAGCAGGGGTGGGGTGTACATATTACTTAGCTGGAAGGGGCTGGTGAAGGTTCCAGTCAGTGGCCTGGCTAATGGTTATACGGCCTGCAGCTGATGAAGCCTACAGGAGCTTGAGAATACAGCTTAATATTGAGGCAGCAGCTCTCCATTATTTTAGAAAATGCTGTTCATACAGGGGATTGTGTTGGTTGCCTGTGCAAGTATTTCTGGTCTAGGTGGGGAAAACATTTGTTTCTCCTTGCTTGGTGTCATAAATATTCTTGACAGGCTGTCACTGTGACAGAAATCACTGGATAATATGAAGCCATTTCTAAATGATGGGGAATTACCACCCAAATACACATAGAATTGATGATTAACCACCAACGTGGCTTTAAATATCTTTTTGTGAAATTTCCAATTGAAACTCCAGGATTAAGTATAACAATCAATCCTAACCAGAGTAAACCAAGGTAAATGACCTGGGAAAGCATCAATGCATCTTCAGCGTAGAATTCTGGGCATTGAGAAGTGACACAATTTTCCTTTTCCAGAATGGGGGGAGGAGCTACAAAATTGGCTGGCATGGAATTAACATTTTGCGGCGCCAACAACTAAGTTCTAGATGCTGGCCCCCATCTTCCTGAAATGATTCTGTTCAGAATCAGATTGTACGGGATATACCGCAACAACCCAAGCACAGGATGCATTTTTAAAATTTAAAATTAGAACTTGGGATAATTGATTTTTATTGAGTAAATTTAGAAGGACTCAACTCTTAGAGTTGAAACAGGGAAAATTATTCAATATATATAAGAAAAATTGACTAAGCAATACCACCTGAGTCTTGATCTCTTATTCCTTCAGCATCTTCAAGTAAGTATCTAGTCTAGGTTGCAAAGAACCCTTGTGTGACCAGTTTCTTACAACCATGCTGATTAATGAGCTTATATCAGGTGACCCTCATATTACGTCAATTTATCAATGTCAGTTTACAAGGGGGAGCTGGTTTCAGCTGGCATACTGGAGCAGCCGTGACCCATTTTTGATCAACTGTTTGGTTTAAATATGTTAACTCAGTCAATTTTGATACAGGTTTTCCGGCCTTCCATGCCTTCTTACTTGGATGGACAATACCCGGCATTATGGAACTTACCGTGACAGTCACAGCCCATGTTGGCTTCTGGTTGCACTGCTACAGGAGAAGTAGGTCAGTCCTTAAAGACCATTATACAATTGGGGCCATCCTGACTAGATAGATGACTGCAGTTGCTCAGGGACACCAGCTATTAGTTTGAAGCACATCCTGATTGGCTAAAACTAAAATTATTATATAGATAAACCCCAGTTTGCTGAATTCTTGTGAAGGAGGAGCCTCTGTTTAAGGGGATATAGGAGTGATTTTCATTGTAGACAATATGAGTTGATCTCCAAGTGTGGCAGGGGTAATCTGAAGGAAGTTCCAAATGATGGGGATGATAAACCCAGGTTCTGGGATGTGAATAGTGGTGGCCAGGTATTAATGAGATCCTGGTGGCAAGGAATAGGCGGTGTACTGTTGTTAGGATTTCTTTAGAGAAGAAAATAATATATATTTCCAACTGTATAGTAAATTCCTGTAAACCAAAGGTGCTTACACTCTATAGATTTATTGAGATGATATTAACATGAAGAAGGTTTCCCTTTCCTCACTTTTATACCTTGCTGTCTAATTTTTTAATTCTTAGGCCACTATTGCCCTGGTGTTATCTTATTTAATAAAATAATATTGGTGTTTAGAAATGTGCGCATTTGCGTGCGCAGGGGCCTGCGCTTGGCATGAGCTTGTGCTGTGACATGTTTGGCTTCCAACTGTGGAGTGCCACACCAATTAAGAAAAACTGCAATGAATCAATTTTCTAATTGTGAAATCAATAAATTGATTTCCTAATTTACTGTTTTCTGATACTTTTGAGATACAATTTCTTACATAGATTTGATTTTCAGGTTGCGTGACATGCAGGCCTCACAAATCCCTGGCCATTGGAGTTTGTTAAGGTCAGGTTTTGTAACAAGGAGGATTTTGCTAAAGACTTTCACACATTCATTGAGGTGTTGGCAATCATTTTATCAAGGGCATTCTGGGCCCCAACAACAATAATGTATTTCAAGTCTCAGCACAGTCACTTTGGGATAGGATGAAAGCATGTCAATCAATTTTTTTCAGCTGATTTTTTGGGCATTTTTGATATGTTCATATTTTTTCATACTTATCTTTTTAGCACTATATAGCAAGAAATCTAAAAGTTTGAAATCAAGACTGATGAATATTTTGACTATATACTTCTTGGTGAGAAAATAAAACAAAATAAGGGGGATTTAGAAAATAATGATACTGTATTTTCTATGAAGGTAGAATGTTACATATTATCACGGGAAGCCACATACTGTTCATGTGACTGTACAACATTCACTTTAAATTTTAGCCAAATAAATACTCCAAGATATATAAGGTTGTTCTGCTTTTGTTGTTTATTTAATTTGGATAAGTTTGACTGGAATTCTTTAGAAAAAGATTCCAGATAAAATCTAGTATCTATATTTAGTAAAAGAATATAAAATGGCTTTTTAGTTAGGCCATATTAAAGAGCAAAAATTGAGACAAGATTGGCCAAATCAATCTTGGGGACTGGGTGTCTTGTAAACAGTTTAATTAACCACAAAGGTTGATTAAAATTTAACTGTGTATATGTTTGATGAGAATTTAATTATTGTGCCAAAATGGACTTGACTGTGTCAGTAAAGACTTGGTGTCTTTGAATCAAATTGATTAGCTGTGTATGTTAATCAATATATTGAAACAAAAGGTGTCATGTGATTCCTTTACATTGTGGGTACATTCTCATAGGTTGAGAAATGCAGGGATCTTTTAGGTAAAGATCCAGACTGAATGACATTGATATGTCATAAATCATATAATAGGGATCAAGAGTTGATTCCTAAACCGGAGGGGTTTTCAGCCAAATATGCTTCAAATGGTATATAAGCAAAAACAGCAACATTCTAATAAAATATATTCTGTCAAATTTGACGCTTTCCTCTCAATCTTTTTCAACTATCATGTCTTTACAATTATTATTTGAAAGAGCAAAGTTTGGAGTCCTTAGAGTTGGAACTGCTGCTGCCAGAAAGGAGATCTCTGAAGGCTCCCTGGAGGGGGCCAGGGAGAGTCTTGAGGTCACCAAGACTTTGCCTAAGAAATTGTTAGCAGAAGTTAAAGCAGCTTTTGAGGGGTTATATTCAGACTATTTTGCTAAAAAGAGAGCCCCAGCGCAAGGAAATCAGATTTATGCCTGGGATTCATGAAACTTGCTAGTAGGCTTTGATGTTATCTTGCAGCAGATGAAAAACGCTGCTAACTGGGAGATTGAGGCTCTCAAGTTGAGAGAAGAGAAAAGTGTGGAAATAATAGCCTAATGGCGTGACAACAGTAAGGTATTATCACAGAAAATTGCCTTCTTGGAGGTAAAGCTTGCTGAAGCTTTATCCCAGGAAATTTCTAGTAAAAATAGTCAGCCAGGAAATAATAATATAATTTCAACTGGTACAACCTGGATCCATCAAAGTCCATGTATATCATAACAGTCATGAGACTTGTCCAGGTAATGTTCAATTAAAATTCAAAATGTTTGATCCTCGTATAACAGGAACATCTGATAAGAGTGTAACCAATTATTCAATAGTTGAATTAATTCTTGGGGAGTTGATTTTCTGAGAGGGAGTAATTGTAGATTTTGTGACAAATACAAAGAGTAAAAATTAATGCACATATTATAGTTATATTAAAAATAATTTTAAAGTCTAATATAATTAATTTCACAATCAAGGAAGTGAAAATCTTCCAGTTATTTCAAATGGTAATTTTTATAACAGGAGCTTTTTTTTACTTTGGAAACTTTGTACTTGTAAAGCTAAACATCTGGGTCATTATTTTAGAGATTAGGCCATTTTTTAATGCACATGCTGCTCAAGTCGCAGCATAACACAGTTCGATTTTGAAAAAGTAACTAATTACACAATTTATATTTAAAACATTAATAACTCAATGAAAAATTAATATTTTTTCACACTGTAAACTATCAAAATGAAGCTAAGAATCTTATCTTTCTATTGGTGTAAAAATTTTAATATGTATACTATGCTCAATATTAAATCAAAAGTAATTTAAAAGAGCATAATCCAGATTTTATTATATGATTATATCTAATGATATAAAGTAGATCACTTCAAAGCTAATAAATACTCTTTTTTGAATACACAACAGATGTTTTTTATTTGACGAAATTAAAGATAAGATTGAGAGCTTTATTTTCGCATTTTATTTTATTTAAAAAGCTCAATTCTCTAGGATTTTATGATAGTTTGAAGTTAGGATGTTTTTATCACTGTTTAGATTGATTTTAAGGTTCAAGTGAGCTTTGAACCTCAAATTGAGCATTCTTTAAATGGAATTCTTTAATATTTTATCATTTAAAAATATGCGGAAGAGTTACAATTAACTGAATACATCATTTTAATTGATTTGCATTGATTACAAAGAGGATATGATGTAATAATAATGCTTAGCTGCTTCACATATATCACTTGTGCATGAAAACTGGGTATTTAATTAATTTCTGCAAACATAAATTCAAGTTCAAACTATAATAAAAGCTATCACACCATTTCTTTCAGAATGGTGTCATTTAGCTTGGTATATAAGAGCTAAAGTACCACAGAGCTTCTAATCCAAATAACCCAATTCAAAGACCACATTCTGATCATAACTACTCCATCATTAAGGCACACATCAAAGATCTGACCTAATTACAGATTCAAAATACTACCATGTCCTCAGTTAAATTTACTTCTTCCATGCTACCCTTTTTTTCCTTGGGAGCTTCAACAAAAAGAGAGAGAATTGCAATGTTAAAAAAGGCATTCCTCTTTATTGCTGGTGATGATCTTGATAATTTCATCAAGCACTTCCTTACTCAAACTGAATTTGGGAAAGCTCAGTTCCTGCCAACTATTCAAAATCAAAAAGGCAATGAGTTCATTGAAAACTTAAAGGATCTCATGAAATCTTCTCCCCAAAAACATATCCCAGCCTTGCGATCTCTGGTTACTTCCAGTTACTCTTTAAAAGAGCTTAATGATATGGGGTTTAATATAACCAAAAGTGAGTTTGAATACTCAAGAAAAATAAATAAAAATAAAAATGTAAGCTTAAACAAAAAAAGCCAAAAAACAATAACTATTCATTAAAAAAAGAAATAACTAAAAAAATAATTAAAAAATTGCTGGAAAATTCTTTTGAAACAAGCCAGTTTACAAAAAAAGTGCCTGAAAAAATTTATAAAGATATAGAAAAAGAGATGAGTAATTACTCAACTGAAATTAAATACTCTCTACTTAAAACAAAAAAAGAAATATATGAAAATATGAAAATAAAAAATGAAATTTCAGTTTCAATTTCCACTTACTATAAATTAATCCCTAAAAATATAATAAAAAGTAAAAAACAAACCGATATGTGCAATATTTGTAATTTAAAAAATTCACTAGAAAAAAAGAAGGAAGAATGTGAAAGAAAAACTTACCATTACCAGAATCTATAGACAATGACTTAAAGACTATTAATCAACACCAAGACTTTTATGTTCATCAAAATTGTGAATATAAAAAAGATATTAATGAACTAGATGATGAGTCTTGTGTTGTAGTTATAGATTATAAAGAAAACTTAAAGGTTGGAGGTGGTCCAATTGAGACCAATAATTGTTTTTATTCAAAAAAACCAATCTCATTATTAGGGTTTGCATTAGTTTTTAAAGAAAACAATAAAATTAAATATGAATATCATGATTTTTTGTCTCAAATATTATCACATGATTCTTTATTTTCAGGTGAATGTCTAATAAGTCTTCTTAAATTAGATAGATTTAAAAAAATAAAAAATATAAAAGTATGGACAGATAATGGAAATCATTTTAGATCATATGAATTTTTATATTACTTATTTAAAGAGGCACCTAAATATATTAAGGGTTCCATAAAATATAACCGTTTTGTTGAATGCCATGGAAAAAGCATTGTTGATGGTCACTTTGGTGTAATATCAAAAATTTTAAAGGAAAAAGAAAATGTACTTTATATTAACAACATTAATGATCTAAAAAATATTTGTGAGAAAGAAGAAAGAAGAAAAGAATTATACAATTCATCTTTAACTGGTTCAATTGTTTCCCAAAAAGCATTTTTTATATTTATGAAAGGAAATTTAGGCCTATAAAAAGAGAGCTTGAAGTTAAAAATCTGTGCATTAATCTTTCATATTTGATGAAAGATGGGAAGTTATATACTTCACCTTTAACATTTGAAAGCTTCTCAGAATATTCTGAGATATTTTATCATTTGAAATCACGTGATGATACCAGAGAAACAAAAATATCAGAAGATGCTAGTAGTGTATTGGGGCAAGTTCATGAAGTAGGGCAGCTTACTAGAGGGTGTATTTTAAATAGAGTTATCAGTCTTTCAAAAACAACAACCTTTTTTTTCTGAAACAAACTAAGAATATTTATGATGAGCCAAAGATAGGGTAATAGCATTTGTAGATTAGAGGCTGCTATTACTCTCCCATGCAACTCATCATAAATATTTTTGGTTTGTAGTAGCACTTAAGATATTTTCAGTAGTACTATAAGTTGCAATTTTCAATTATAAAATCAATGAATTATTTTTTAAAAAATCACCCAAGCCCAAGATCAATTAAATATTTGGGATTGATTATATTTTACTCTTTCTGAATAATTTGAATATGAATAATGTGATTAAGTTATAAAATAACCAATCTGGCGCCTAGGCATAACAAGAAAAATAATGTCCCATCTGTACAGAGAGAAGATGATAATTAGTCACAGATGGCTGAAAATTGGTTGACAGAAAATTGATTGATGAAGCATCATTCTCCCCATTGTTTTCGTCTGCATCCAGTGTGGTTACACTGGTATTGCATTTTTTACTATACAGGTTTTGTGGGTCCAACTTGAATATAAATTCAAATGTATTTGTGTATATTTTTATTGCTTTTATTAAATTAAGCTTACCTAACGATATAAGATCTGATAATCTTACAATTGCTTTGATAATGCAGCCAAAAGCTAAACTAAATGACAGCTACAGTAAATAAGCTTTTTATTGGAAAAATGTGAAATGGCTCATTATCATCTGGCAGACCGTTAGCTATGATGCCGTCTGTACATTTGAATTGGAATTTTATATAAAGTTGCGATCTTCCTGATTTAGCACTCAATCTCGAATCTCATTGTGTTTTAGTGAAGAGGGATCACTGGTACAAAGTTAAATGGAATACTCGGGATCAAGTTGAAACCAACAAAACCAGATGAGTAAATCAGAGATCTTCAGTTTCTACGAGGGCGGGAATAATGTTATTTAAGCAAGCGGAATTGAGCTATGAGCTTCTAAAAATAGACTGATATTTAACTTCTAGAAAATATTATTATGGTGTAGGTTATCTTAATGATATTTTCTAGAAGCTAAGGAAATAAAGGTGGGGATGTGATAAACATAATACATCATACTTGTTTTTTCATTACTGATGGCGGAATACTGCTTGTCTAATTGATTAATCTGCGTATTCATTATTTAGTTTTTTCGGCTGTCATGCATGTTATCCTCATTATAGTCACAAGTATGATCGTTCAAATAATAGTTTCAAATGTTATTTTTTAACTCAAATATATTTGTAGATGCAGTAATTTCGTCAAGAATAGGTCTAGAGTATCGGTCAAACATAGTCTGTTGCCAAGGACTGAGGTATTTATGTTGCCAAGGGGTTTGTAAATTGGCTGGTTATGTTCGGCTAAACATAAATACTTAGCAAAGTATATTCCCATCTGGGTTGAATCTTGTCTAAATTCCAGTCACATTGTAATTGTGACGATCTTCAAATAGAGGGAACTGAAACCGGAGGAAGAGGTTAGCACACCGGAACCTTTTCGGAAAATTTGTTTCGGGATTGGCCAATCAGCTCACAAGGCTAGCCCTGCAACAGCAAATCCATCTAATAATGAGATTGAGGGTGATGCAACGACTACTATTGTTCAGGCAGGGGCTGATACCTCACTAACCATGGCCACCATTTAGAACTCCTCTTCTGCCTATACTTTCCAGATGGAAACGAAATACATGCCGTCTGGTCTAAGTGAAGCACTAAAGCCAACAATCAAGCTAAATGACTCGCATCAGTCTCTTCTCCTACCAAAGAATGGCTACAGAATCAAAACAAGAAACGACAATGTGCCACTAGAATACCCTGCTCCTCGTACAAGGTCTAAGGTATTACCTTCAGACTCTTCCCATAGGTACCCCAATGGCAACGATATTAGCTTGACTCCGCTACGCATGCCGGCTACAGTTGGATTAAGTCCACTCGATGCACTTCGTGCTAAAGCAGAGGCTGAACTAAAAAAGACCACCCCATCACAACCCAAAAAGCTTAGTATGAATTGGAGTAAGGACATGGAATCCATCACCCATGACCTCAAGCTATTAGAAACAACTATTGGCGTTGATAAGAATCAGTCAATAGCACATTTTCGAAATACTGCATCACCTCTACCCCCTCTGCAGCCTCTCGAAACTTGCGCTGTTCCAAGAAACACACCAAAAAATCGACAGCGTACAGTTCCTACATTTCCCCTTAGCCCTCCTGACAAATGCTCAAGCGTAAGAAATTCAAGCAGCTCTGCTGATCCACCCTCGACTTCCTCAGCTCACCTTTCACTGCCAAGTTTTTCGCAATCTTCCCCAAGAACATCTAACAGTTCACTTTCTTCACCAGACTCTCTTTACAAAGAGCTAGCCTGGGAACGCCGCCAGAGGTTTCTCCTCGAAGTCCGTCTCTCTGAAGAAAAAGAGGTAACTATACTTTTACTTGTAGCTACGCTGCTATTTATCCACTTAAAACACACCATTTATAATTTACTTTAGAGAGCACGCCAACTAGAGAAGGAACTTAACCATTTAAAATCCAAGCTAGCTTCTGAAAGGCACCGGAACAGCCAATCCAACGTCAGATAGCTTCGCCTACCTCCCGCTTGCCTCGAGTATTTAATTCAGCCATGCTATCTCCCCTTGATCAATACCCCCGCTATTTATAATTGCTGCCTGAAAATTATTGAGTCTTGAACTTGCCAATTAACCCCAATCCCATAAAGCCTTTTAATGTAGGCTATAAACTTGTTTCTTCTGCTCCTGTTTTGTAAGTCGATACAAATTGCCTAAAATTAGCAAGAAAAGCTCTCATGAAGAGCACCAGACCCTGGCCCCTTGAGAAAGATAATCCAAGACAGATCATTTTTAAAGTACCCAAAGAACTAGGGCCAATGAACTTTTGGTGTACCCTAAAATTCAACACAATTGATGTAAGAAATGAGTATAATTCATATATTAATGTTTTGAGGCACATGAAGCAACATCTGAAAATAGGAAATGTTTTTACATTATAAATGCAAATCTGGAAAAAATCTTGGTAAACCCATAAACGTGGATTTATCAGTAACGGGCACCTCAAAATCTTAAAAGACTAGGTGGTTGCCCCGTCCAAGGACAGAATAAAGTTGAATTTAATAAATCAATTAAATATATTTTATTGTGTTTTTAGGCTTGGAGTACTTATCATGTATTTAATTAAAATTTATTTAATTGCTTTATTAAAATGTAGTTTCAATTATATTTATTTAAATTTAAAATTAAAATTGTATATTCCAAGTATAAATAAAACTAAACCTAAATAAGTATAGTATCGCTTTTAAGTTTAGTAAAGATAAACTAATTATTTTAAAATTTAGTATTTGCTTTTTTAAATCCATTTACAATGTAGAGCTGATCTGCAGCTTTAAAATAAGCTATTGGACATCAAAATTGGCTTAGTATTCACTGAGATCCCTTGATTTTAGTTTTTTAGTGTGCATTAAAAGTAAATTTAGATAATTTCAAATCGAGTCTGAGCCTTTGATTATGACGTGAACCCAATTCCAGCACTTAACTATATATTTCAGCATCTAGAGAAGCTAGAGCTATTATGTTTGGTACCATTCTGATCGGAATCATCTGAAAAATTGATCTACATCCTCTAAATTTCATGAAAATCATTATTGTTGTAACTGTGCTGTTTTAGCAGAGCTACAAGGGGAAAATATTTAGAGGATAGATAATATTCTTTATTGAGAGGTAGGTATTATATAGTCATTGTGAATCATGGATAACAGGAACATGATAGTGTTGATCACACGGTGGGATGATGAAGGGGGTAGCTTGATCCCTGTAATGAGTCAAGCGCCAAATTGAGCTGTCCACCAAGCAGAGATTGTCACTGGTTCTTGTTGCCTTGTTTAGGAATTTGAGTTAACTTCCACATTTGGCTCCAAGTAGTGGAAAAGTCAGTTTAAATTGTACAGGGTCTCTTGTGCAGAACTTTGCCAGGGGGTTGACCCTGTTGTTTTGGCATAAGGTTTGTTTTATAGGCTACAACCTGCTCTGCCATCCTAGTTGCCACCATATCTCACAATTCACATGGGTGATCATACAGTTACCCCATGACAGTATCATGCTATTCCCTTATCAACCTGTTAAATATAAGAAATACTCATATTTCTATTATAGGCCTAGATTAATTTACCTGAGTATCAATAAGGCTTCCAAGCTAAATACTCAGAACATTGAACCCCCTAAATCACCCACTAACATGTATAACCTATCCTATGACACTATTAGCCTCTCTGTATTGTATAAGTATCTTATCTCTATCTCAAAAAACAATACTATTCCAAATCTATCTTCTGACCTCTCTTAGACTGTTGTCTTCCTCAATTACTCCAAGTACTGAAACACCGTTAGTTAAGTTGCAGCATGTATCAGAAATAGAGTGAGTTGTTATAAAATCAAGTAAACTAGACAGATGAATATTACTATACTTCATTATTGGCATTGCTGGGTCATAGTTTCAGGTATTTTTATGAAATCTTTGATAATTTTTCTCACAATTATCCCCCAAAAATGTCTCAACTATTGAGTAAAGGATGAGACCAAGACCTAAACCAGATATTGTACTAAGATTATCACCATTCATTTCCAAGAGCTATCTCCCTATTCTAAATCAAGCGATCTAAATGAACGCTATGTGGCATATCGATAGCTATATAATGTTCTTATATTTCAAAAAAGATCTCAATCTCTTTCAAATATTTTTCTTGCTTTGTATTATGTACTACTACGAAGTATATAGTTGACAGTGATAACACAAGTAAGTTATTCAAGCTACCTAATTTAAGTAACAATACCCTTAAAAATAAAGATAAATAAGATGGCACT
>QTSX02004789.1:0-12450 GCA_014839935.2 Entomophthora muscae | reverse complement strand
TAGGGGAAATATATGTGGAATCAGATAGTGCCTTTGTTGGGAAAAGTGGTTCCTTATAGAGGGTGGAGAAGGTACAGGATACAAGGTGGTGGCATAGTGGCATGGCCCAAATAAAATATTAGGGGTTCAAATAACTTGTTGGAAATGTTTGGCTCAAATTGGCATTTATTTTTATAAGTAAATATGACATTGTATCTAAAGATTCAAAATGAGAGGAAGAATTACATTAGATACAATATGGGGTGACTCACTGGTTGCCCGCGTGCGTTGTGATACATGTTGTCGGAAAATGCAACAAACTTTTTTAAAACATACACCTGTTGTCAATGTACTAATTTAAATTATCAGCTTCTGGAAGAGCTGCTTCTGAACTTGGGACTTATGATTCTAGCCTTTTTGGGGGCGGGCAATACTGATTAAGATGTAATCATCTGTGACAAGAGTCCTTGGAAATATCTTTCAGTTGTGAATGGTCACATTTATATTATTTTGATTTTTCCTATGGTGGTATCACATTGGAAAAACCAAGTTGGGGATTCCCAAAATCCTTTAGTTCCCAAAATTATGACAATTTCTTAAAACAAATTGATTTAATTTATCTTTATATTGTGCCACAACAACCTGAACTCTACTTATGCAGATGATTTTTGATCTAACTGCCTTAGTAATGTTTTGTGATTGCTTAATATATAATATATAACATTTTGATTCCTCAATAAAATCTAAGCTCAAATTACATTCTATTTTGGTTCTCTATCTTTATAATTCTGTGCAACCTCCATATTCACATCTAATAGAGTGCCCTGTTTATTATGATTTATCAGATCCTTAAGATAATACTCTGATTTATCCCTGAAACTAAGCTATGTGATTTAGTCCAAAACCAAAACTAAGGCTAGTATTTTGCTGCTGTGTTCCTTGGCTGCGCCTAAGGTACAACACAAAAGTTTCCATATATTGTATTGTTCAGCTCCTGGAGTTAAGAGGACAGAGCACCAGTCTTGTCCTTATCAAATAATTAATCAAGATATAATACTTTACTCCCACCACCACCCATGTGACTTCCAGAAAAATAGCTCTCCTATTCAAGAGCAACATCTTCATGAGCCATGGACTACCCAGAGAATCAATTTCTGACTGAGTCCCCAGTGAACATCTAATTCTGGTCCAAGATCCTAAAAGAATTATTTATAAAGGGATTAATATTCACATTATACCACCTATAAAACAACAGATAAAATAAGAGGTTTAATAATTTTTTATAACAGTAATTCACTTATACATCAATTTATAGCAATAAAATAGGACTAAACACCTGCCCATGGTTCATTTTTCCTAAAACAACACAGATCTAATTAAACCAGCATGTACCTATTCAAAGCCAACTTTGGGTTCAACCCTATTTGGGGGAAGCCCCCTTGGAGGAATCCAGAAACCCAAATGGGCAAGGCTGGGTAGCCAATATCCATGCTGTTAAAGAGAAGTGTATCAAAACTGGGAGAGATCATACATTTATACAAAAACATTGCCAACAAAAAGGAATTTCAGTTCACCATAAATTTTTGGCATGATCTACCTCAGCGCAAATAAGATTAAGTTTATAGAGCCCTAGGAAAGTCTTAGACCTGATAGACCTGGACCTTACAAGGTCTTGAAAAATCTAAGAAAGGTATACTAAAGATTAGACCTGCCACCTGACCAGAAGCCATGATGTCCTCCACTAACCACTGCTTTCCAAGATAAAAGGAACTTCTGAATCACATCGTATTTTAAGAGCTATGTCATTCTCTTCAAGATAATGAGATCCTTGTAAAACAAGTTCAAACAAATCCTAAACCATTATATGAGTTACAGACATATAAAGTACCTGATCAAATAAAAGAGCTAACCATGGAAGATAATACCTAGGAGATATAAGAAAATTTAAACAATTCCAGCATCCTAATAAGAAATTACAATTCCAGCATCCATAGTTGCTTTTAAAAGCTAAACTATGGGGGATGACATCAGGGCCTGGAATAACCCAGACATGATACTTTATTTAAGGACAAGATGGCAGGCTGCACTATTTGTTAGAAGTGATGAGGGTAAATTAAACATTTGGGTCATTATTTTAGAGATTAGGCCATTTTCTAATGCACATGCTGCTCAAGTCGCAGCATAACACAGTTCGATTTTGAAAAAGTAACTAATTACACAATTTATATTTAAAACATTAATAACTCAATGAAAAATTAATATTTTTTCACACTGTAAACTATCAAAATGAAGCTAAGAATCTTATCTTTCTATTGGTGTAAAATTTTTAATATGTATACTATGCTCAATATTAAAGCAAAAGTAATTTAAAAGAGCATAATCCAGATTTTATTATATGATTATATCTAATGATATAAAGTAGATCACTTCAAAGCTAATAAATACTCTTTTTTGAATAAACAACAGATGTTTTTTATTTGACGAAATTAAAGATAAGATTGAGAGCTTTATTTTCGCATTTTATTTTATTTAAAAAGCTCAATTCTCTAGGATTTTATGATAGTTTGAAGTTAGGATGTTTTTATCACTGTTTAGATTGATTTTAAGGTTCAAGTGAGCTTTGAACCTCAAATTGAGCATTCTTTAAATAGAATTCTTTAATATTTTATCATTTAAAAATATGCGGAAGAGTTACAATTAACTGAATACATCATTTTAATTGATTTGCATTGATTACAAAGAGGATATGATGTAATAATAATGCTTAGCTGCTTCACATATATCACTTGTGCATGAAAACTGGGTATTTAATTAATTTCTGCAAACATAAATTCAAGTTCAAACTATAATAAAAGCTATCACACCATTTCTTTCAGAATGGTGTCATTTAGCTTGGTATATAAGAGCTAAAGTACCACAAAGCTTCTAATCCAAATAACCCAATTCAAAGACCACATTCTGATCATAACTACTCCATCATTAAGGCACACATCAAAGATCTGACCTAATTACAGATTCAAAATACTACCATGTCCTCAGTTAAATTTACTTCTTCCATGCTACCCTTTTTTTCCTTGGGAGCTTCAACAAAAAGAGAGAGAATTGCAATGTTAAAAAAGGCATTCCTCTTTATTGCTGGTGATGATCTTGATAATTTCATCAAGCACTTCCTTACTCAAACTGAATTTGGGAAAGCTCAGTTCCTGCCAACTATTCAAAATCAAAAAGGCAATGAGTTCATTGAAAACTTAAAGGATCTCATGAAATCTTCTCCCCAAAAACATCTCCCAGCCTTGCAATCTCTGGTTACTTCCAGTTACTCTTTAAAAGAGCTTAATGATATGGGGTTTAATATAACCAAAAGTGAGTTTGAATACTCAAGAAAAATAAATAAAAATAAAAATGTAAGCTTAAACAAAAAAAGCCAAAAAAATAATAACTATTCATTAAAAAAAGAAATAACTAAAAAAATAATTAAAAAATTGCTGGAAAATTCTTTTGAAACAAGCCAGTTTACAAAAAAAGTGCCTGAAAAAATTTATAAAGATATAGAAAAAGAGATGAGTAATTACTCAACTGAAATTAAATACTCTCTACTTAAAACAAAAAAAGAAATATATGAAAATATGAAAATAAAAAATGAAATTTCAGTTTCAATTTCCACTTACTATAAATTAATCCCTAAAAATATAATAAAAAGTAAAAAACAAACCGATATGTGCAATATTTGTAATTTAAAAAATTCACTAGAAAAAAAGAAGGAAGAATGTGAAAGTAAAAACTTATCATTACCAGAATCTATAGACAATGACTTAAAGACTATTAATCAGCACCAAGACTTTTATGTTCATCAAAATTGTGAATATAAAAAAGATATTAATGAACTAGATGATGAGTCTTGTGTTGTAGTTATAGATTATAAAGAAAACTTAAATGTTGGAGGTGGTCCAATTGAGACCAATAATTGTTTTTATTCAAAAAAACCAATCTCATTATTAGGGTTTGCATTAGTTTTTAAAGAAAACAATAAAATTAAATATGAATATCATGATTTTTTGTCTCAAATATTATCACATGATTCTTTATTTTCAGGTGAATGTCTAATAAGTCTTCTTAAATTAGATAGATTTAAAAAAATAAAAAAATAAAAGTATGGACAGATAATGGAAATCATTTTAGATCATATGAATTTTTATATTACTTATTTAAAGAGGCACCTAAATATATTAAGGGTTCCATAAAATATAACCGTTTTGTTGAATGCCATGGAAAAAGCATTGTTGATGGTCACTTTGGTGTAATATCAAAAATTTTAAAGGAAAAAGAAAATGTACTTTATATTAACAACATTAATGATCTAAAAAATATTTTTGAGAAAGAAGAAAGAAGAAAAGAATTATACAATTCATCTTTAACTGGTTCAATTGTTTCCCAAAAAGCATTTTTTTATATTTATGAAAGGAAATTTAGGCCTATAAAAAGAGAGCTTGAAGTTAAAAATCTGCGCATTAATCTTTCATATTTGATGAAAGATGGGAAGTTATATACTTCACCTTTAACATTTGAAAGCTTCTCAGAATATTCTGAGATATTTTATCATTTGAAATCACGTGATGATACCAGAGAAACAAAAATATCAGAAGATGCTAGTAGTGTATTGGGGCAAGTTCATGAAGTAGGGCAGCTTACTAGAGGGTGTATTTTAAATAGAGTTATCAGTCTTTCAAAAACAACAACCTTTTTTTCTGAAACAAACTAAGAATATTTATGATGAGCCAAAGATAGGGTAATAGCATTTATAGCTTTGGGGCTGCTATTACTCTCCCATGCAACTCATCATAAATATTTTTGGTTTGTAGTAGCACTTAAGATATTTTCAGTAGTACTATAAGTTGCAATTTTCAATTATAAAATCAATGAATTATTTTTTAAAAAATCACCCAAGCCCAAGATCAATTAAATATTTGGGATTGATTATATTTTACTCTTTCTGAATAATTTGAATATGAATAATGTGATTAAGTTATAAAATAACCAATCTGGCGCCTAGGCATAACAAGAAAAATAATGTCCCATTTTGTTGAGTACACACTTCTGGGAAGTTTATGAAAAGAGATAAAGGGAAAGATTGAGAAGATAACAATACATTATTTGAAATGAAAATAGAGATTTATATAGTGTCACAGAAAGCCACATAAATTCCTTGTATGTCATGGAAGTCAAGGGTATGTCCAGGTAATGTTCTGTTTTGGATTCAAAATGATTGATACCCATAGAACATGAATGTATGATAAGAGTGTCACAAATTATTTATTAGTTGGGATATTTATCAGGGGATTTTTTTCTGAGAGGAAATAATTGTAGATGTTGCAACAAAAACTTTGAATTGATTCAACATAACCAAGAAAAAGTAGGAAGAAGGGCTAACTAATTTTGTGTCATGGTTAATGCAATGGAAAATGAATATTAAAAACAAAACTAAGAACATGATTTTCATAGGGAATCCAAAAAGTAGGAAGAAGGAGAATTTCAATACAGAGCTGACAATAGAAATGACAAGGAATCAGATGAAAAACAACATAATAGAGGATTTTAGGCTATTGATAACTGGGTCCAGAATTCCTAAGAATTCCAAAATAGTGGTTTTTAATTTCTTTATTTACTTCTCAGGGATAATAAGCTCTCTAGAAAAAAGTTTCTAGAGGGGCAGTAAGAAAGTTTTAAGAGAGTTTAGTATGAAGATGGGGTATTTTGTGGCTTCTGATTGTCTAGCCAGAATATTTTCAGCAGTTGTGGGCTCTACCTTAGAATTTGAATTGATAATGTCAAAGGTTGGAAAAATTCCAACAGACAGAGGTTTGAGTGCTACAAACACCAAATAGTAAATAGCATGTGATTAATTTTACAAAATTGATAGGCACAAACGAGAGAAGATTCAGATGTTAAAGTGAGAACTGGTTAACTCCTGCCTTTAATCATTTTTTGTCAATGTCAAAGTTTAAGTTAGCTAAGATGGTTAATGGTTTGGTGGCAGCTCTTATTTGGTTTCTTTTTTTGAAAATGTTCTATATCACCTGTTAGTAATTTACTGTAACATTATGTGTGGTCCAGTTTTTAAATGTTGGGGTCAAAAGAAACAAATAATCAAGCACTTTGAGATTAATAAACTAGTTTATCCTACCAAGGATCAAATCTTTGGGCCCAGAAAACCCTGAGAAATGCACCAGTACAACTAGAAAAGATCTCAATCAGCCCAAAATCCCAGCATTCAAGGAAAAGAGTAATCAAAAAGTCCTAATGGCTTATCAATCTTGAGCCACATTATAGAGGCTGAAAGTAACATGTTGATTTTCTTAAACATCTAATCAAATCTCCCAAGTACCCAGCAGTGCAAGAGAAGCTCCTGATAGCCAATAAAAATCCACATACTTCCAAGGTTCAGTATCAAAGTAGAAAATAGCTGGGAAAACAAGCATCATTTTCATTTTTGAAATCCCAAATATACTTTTTAGTTTATGAATTTTGATTGCTACACCTTTGCAGGAGTTTACTATATTTGCGCCTACTTTACCTTGTTGTTATTTTCAAACAGAAGGTACAAAAATTTCCAGCTGAATCTTTGGCAATGCAAGCTAAATATTTTGAATCAACTGAAGAAAACTTCTTCAAGATACAGCCAGGCAGTTAGATCAAAGAGTTTACCTTGCTACCTTGCCTTCCCTCCCTAAAAAAGGGTTTATCACATCTGCTCTACAGAAAAGCCTGACTGTTTTTCAGCCGTCCATAAGGAAAAGATGGGAAACCTATTAAAGAGCAAGCTGTGGCACTCCTGCTCCTGGGAGGTCACCAAGGTGAGCTCTGGATCTATTCCAGGGACTGGCTAGGTTGGGGTGACACCCCCAGGGATACTAGTTCTATAGAAAAGACAAATTAATTATCCAATGATTCCAAAATGGAGAATATGGGTTAAGATAGTCTTTATTAACAGAAGAGGGATTCTTTTTGAAACCTTCTAGTTTTTTTTATTAATTTGGAGCCCTTTTGACCAGCTAATCCTTCAGAAAGGACTTTCTAATGTTTTATAAGACCTCTAGTTACTCCAAACCAACTAGATATGTAACCATCAAGATACAGATTGGCGCTCAACAAAGCTCCTGCTTGTGAACAAAAGATTTCCAAAAGACCCTGTCAACTTTCCAGCCAACCTCCTACTTATAGTGCCTGGTTCCCAATGTTTGCGCCTTTAGAATGCTTTTTTCAAAAATCTTAAACTATTGCTGGTCACTTTTTTCTATAATAAAATAAGCTTATGCACTTACTTCCTCAAAGACTTAAAGTATTGATTACTATTTTCTTCCTAATAGTTAAAATCTTTTGGCTTTCAACCAATCATATTCATCAGGAAAAATGCCCTCAACTCAACTGATGATTTAAGAGCGCAAAATTGACCATTTCTGATGATCCACCACAATCCAACTTAGAAATTATATTCCATCACTCAAGTTGCTCAAAAACATCAATACTTTGCGTTCCAAAGAGTTAACTGCTTCCCTTTTACGGCTCAAACATTCCCTTGCTTCTGATCTATTATCTTCATGTCAGGGCCCAGAGTGCCCTGGACAGTCAGCTGGCCTCCTTAGAGGTGATTAAACATGCAGCTTGGAAACCCCCAAAAAGCACTTTCCAGGGCAAAATACCCCCCCTTTTGACTAGTGAATGGCCTGGGATTTGAGAGGCACACAAGCCTCAAATCCCCGGCATCAAGCCTGTTATCAAATTTGGGCCACCTACCTATTGGGAAATGGCACATTGGGAACGCAATTGGACAATTGCTTTATTGCAGGAGCTAAAAATAACTGTAGCAACTTGCCATGCTGCAAATTTCAAAAGGTTCATGTTATAGCAGCCAATGAGATTGCAACCTCTTGGCCAAGCACGCAAATTCCAGTTAAAATTGCAAATCCAACTCCAAATGATGCCATCAGTTCTCTGGTGGCACAAAAGGCCATAGAATCATCAGTAAGTATAAGTAGTGAGGGGAAGAGTTTTCCTCACTGTTGACATCTTAATAAAGCAATTTTATGCCTAGAAATCATTGTCTTATTGCAGGAATTGTCTATTTTTGCTCAAATTTAATTATTCTCTTTGCATCTATTTGTGAATCCACTACTCAATACAAACTTGCATACCCATATCCTCCCGGCCATACTCCTGTTGTCCTTGCCAAACCGCCCTGCGCCCTTGACCTGGAGTATTTCCATCTCCATCACCTGGATCTACCACCAGTAATGAAGGATATTCTAACTGCCTCTCCTCTCCCTGACACGCCTCCCACCCAGGACTTCAGCAAGCTGGGTTTAGTCTACATAACAGTATTGGGGCTGGCCGACCAAGTTGTGCCCATAATGGGAGTTGGCGCCCCCTAGCCACTGCTCTAAACTACCTGGTCCACATAGCGCCTATTATGTACATGGTCTTTCAGACCTGGCCTGCCTCTCCTGTGGGAGTCCAGCCGGACTCTAGTATGGGCCGTGACATAAATAGATAAAACTTCATTATTTATTATTTTTCCTCTTTATTAATTTTTAGTTACAGTAGTTTTCAAACCTGTTGAGATAAACATATATTAGTCAGATTAAAACACATGAACTCAGCCTAAAAACAAAATCAAAGTGGATCCAAATCTATTGTAATTTAATATAAATTCCTTATTTTGTTATTTTGTTTTTAGACTGAGTTCATGCGTTCTAAACTGAATAATATACGTTTATCTCAACAGGTTTGAAAACTACTGTAATATCTTTCTATTTATTTCTTATACAGTAGTTTTCAAACCTGTTGAGATAAAAAACCTCAGTCTAAAAACGTATACAACTCAGTCTAAAAACAAAATCAAAGTGGATTCAAATCTATTGTAATTTAATATATATTCCTTAATTTTTGATTTCATTTTTAGACTGAGTTGTATATGTTTTTATATTAAGATTTTAAACTTATCTCAACAGGTTTTAAAACTACTGTATCTCTTTTAATATTTTCCTTTTAATCCTGCAATTTTATTCTTTAACCTCTTTTTTGACCACTATATGACTTAAATATAGAATTTCTCTCATTTAGTCACTACAGATGACTTTTATCTGGGCTTTTCTCTCTTCTATCCACTACAGATGTCTTCCATCTTTGCTTTTCTCCCTTTATGTAGCTACCATAGTTGTCTTCCACCAAGGCTTTCAGAGGCAGAAATTCCTGCTCTTCCTGCTACTTTCCTCTCCTTTTTTCTCCCCAAGTGGTCATTTTGGGAGTTTTCAGAGTAACCAATTTACTTCCTGGACATTGCTCTGATCCCTTGGGTCCTCACAACTGTTTCTCTGGACAGCTGTTCCTCAGGTAATTCCAGGCTCTCTATGCTTAACAGTGACAGAAAGGCTCTTTCTTAAAATCACCCTAAATATATAGGCAGGAAAACTCTTAGGCTCTAAGAGTGACCTAGCTGAATTATCCTCCCCCAGCTGGTATCAATATTTTAGCTCTGCCATAACACTCCTTCATCCCAAGGCCCCAAAGGTACTAAGATCCCTCAGCTGGCTTTCTGGAAGGGCAATGCTACTTCAGCATCATCTCCCTCCAAGGGAACCCCAGCTGTATTATCACCCCAGCTGGTCTAAGGGTGATTATGCTATCTTAGCACAACCATCCCTGGGTACCCTATTTACCCTTCTCAGGTACCAATATAGGGCTAATTCACTGGCACCCCAAGGCATAACCAAACCCCAACCACATTGGTTGAGCAACTCCTAAGCCACTGCAGCTAGGCAAAAACATCTACCTCTCTCAAGCAACTATTCTCTCCTTGAAAAACATCAGCCCATGCCTACTGTTGATCAACTTGTGTTATTGCTGGTATTTTCAAAGCTACAGATATATGTTAGCCTTGCCAATGTACTCTACCTAATCCTATGCAAGAGCACTACAGACTACAATAGAATAGAACTTTAAAGATAATTACGTTTATTGAAAATGTAGTACAATCTAGCCAGCAGCTGCAATCTATCCAGGTGTAACTAAGAGCTTGTTGTCATCCTTTCAGGCGTCCATATCAATATATACTGCAACAAACCTTGTTCTTTTCCTTTCAGACAGTTATCAATGGCTACCTTTGCAATAAGTCCATTTTTGCTGGCTGCGCCTATCCTGATTGGCTGTCCTTGGCACATGTGCTGCTACTGGCCTTAGTGGGCGTACATGGCACTTCAGCTACAGCCTACACTCTTCTTGAGATAGCCTACTGTCGTTTGTTGGTTGGCTGTATCTTACACGACTATTATTGCGCTGTGAAACTTTGCCGTATTTAGTTGATGCTTAGAAATCCTCCCTGTTCAGCCCTCTCACATTGGAAGGTGGAATTCCAGTATTTCATTTGAAGGGCTTAATCAGTGATCCTTTTCTGGCTGGCAAGCCTTCTGCTTATTAATGTGACGGGTCAAATTGGGGATTATACACTGTATAATAGCAGACTCAATCCAGTATTGCCCGTGGATTATCCGCCGTGTAATGCTGACCTAAACTTGGTCTCCATGAGCATATCAAACAAGTGATGTGCATATTTCAAGGAAATACCATCAGGCTAGGTGAGGCTGAGTTGATACAACGTCCAGCAGTATGGTATGAGCAATATACAGTTGATGATTTAGTGATAACACGCTGTGTAATCAATGATGATTACTATATTGACTAACGTTTATACGGGGTATAATAGCCATATCAACTAGTAATTATACGGCGTGTAATATAATACATCAGAATGATAATCAGTGATAATACGGCGTATAATTGTTGCATCTATCCTAATAAACTAACAATTATACAGTGTATAACTGCCATATCTATTATAATATATTAGTGATTATACGGTGTATAGCTGCCATATAATTCATAATACATTAGTGATTATACAGCATATAATTACTACACTTAATAGAGTATCAGCCTAGTGATTTTACAGTGTGTAAATATAATGATCTGCATACAATAATTAGCCTGATTGTTTGTGGTCAATCAGCCTAACCTCACACCTGCAAACTGCTGCCAATGGGAATTATCATGCAAGCCCTGTCTAATACCGGCCATCATTACAACTCCATCATTCCAGGTCTTGCTAATGCAATCATCTTGGGACTTACTGGAAAGCAATTCCCCATATGAGAGCTATGAGACCCTGGGCTACTGATGTTGGTTACCTGATGGGGATGGCTCCAGTCATGTACTATGTCAAGATTGATAATTCTCCTCCTCTGGAAACCCAGGCCCAAGAGCAGGAATCAAACCCGGAACCTGGATTCCCCCGGGCCGTGGGGCCTATGGACCGCGGGACTGCCCGCCCGCATTTTTCTGGGGTTGAGCCCCCGCAAGCTGACTCTGAAGATGATGGCCCACCCAGTGAAACAGATCAAGCCAAGGAAATTAGTGCACTAAGTGGAATACCAATCACGACACCTAATGGAGGCAACCAGGCAACAACTATTAGCTTCATGAGTTTGAAGTCTTCACCAGCAACTAATCAAGAGCCAACCCAAGGAAGAGGCACTGGCCCGCAACCTGGCCCCATGACCACAACACTAGAGCAAGATAATCAAGTAGCTAAATTGGGTTTCACAACCAATGAAAGAACTCCCAGGCCAAGCGCCATTTTGCTGCCTTTAAACCCAAGTCCCTGATTCCCCCGGCCCTGCCTTTCCCAATGTCCTAATGACTCACCAACAGAAAATGTTAAGTTTGGAGGTGGGGTGCTATATAGACCCAAGGACCCCATGCTCCAAACTTATCATCATTTTTAAATAAAGGTTATGTTACTTTGGCTCATACAGCTATTACCATATTTTGTATTTGCTGTCTATAAGTTAAGTTTGAGATCCCCCAGCCCTCCTGCCCCTCTGCCCGCAGTTTTCTGTCCACCTGGTGCTCCCTTTGGGCCTGTTCATTTTACTGATTACCCATTAAAGCCCAAATATAAGGATTACACACCAAAGAAAATTGTTGAACTTGACCTTTAGCCTGCATCCAATCCGCTGTCATATACAACTGCCAAGGCCCGTGGATTTTCTCTACCCCCAAGTTATTTAAAGGAAAATTCAACTACCTCCCGGCCTATAACGTTTATATGGAACCACCCGTAACACCCAAACCAATGCCAGCCTCTTCCCCCGACCTGCCAACCAATCATACCAGCAAGCTTTTTGGTATAGTGTACATCACCCTCACTGGGGTGGTGGACACCATTGTACTGGCTGCCGGCCCGTGGTCTTGGTTAGGAAAGTCTGCTTCTTACCTCTTAAAGTTAGCCCATCTCTTGTGGTGGGCCCTGCCTGCAAAAAACCTGGCCCAAGTTACCTCCAAAACTGGCGGGCTGGCTGCCCAAGAGTGGGTCCCTAACATACTAGGCCTCCCAGGCCAGACCTTCATCTAGACTACAAA
>QTSX02004788.1:0-12541 GCA_014839935.2 Entomophthora muscae | reverse complement strand
TTAGGTTTTTATTTTTGCAAGTGAATTAACAAAATAGTTTTGAATAGACATCTGATAATAAAAGGCTAATACAATCAAAATAAAATCATCAATTAAAATACTATTTTTTAAGCAGTTAGTTTTTTAGATCTTTTAAAGTTGTAAAGTTAAAAAAATACTTTTAAAAAGGTGCTTTTTGATCAAAAAACTGGAAAAAGGTTACTAAAAACTTTATTTCAACTCTATAAATAAAATAATTCAACATAAACTTGTTTAAATAATTTAACAGTTTTGAGTGATAATAATATGTAGTTTTTAGCAAAAACTTTAAAAGAAGATAAAAGTAAAATTTTAATTACTGATATGCAAAAAAATAAAACAATTAGTGATAATTTTGGCAAGAAAATGTTTTTATATTTAATATTTATATAAATTATGTAAAGAAGAATATCTTTTTAAGTGATAGTTGGATCAAAAATGATTGAAAGAGTAGATATCCTAAGACTAAAAAATACTACCATACCTAGGCCTTACAAAAACCTATCTAACCTGATCTGCTTAAAGCCACCCGGAGGCTTAATTTAGGTGAGTAATTTGGAATTTTAAAAAAAAATTACCCCGCCACGATCAGCCAAAGATGAAAACTAAGATCGGTAGTTTGCACAAAGTTCTCACCAAACCCTAAGATCTAAGGCAGTAAAACTGGGAACTTTTAACAATAAGTTAGGACTAGCTGTGTCGACTTACCTAGCCCAAGATCTGTCAGGCAAAAGCTTCATGGATCTATGTTGGAAATACAGTAAAAAATAAAACTTACCAACCTGAAATTCGTTGGGAAGAGTAAAGATTTCGCTGTGTCCTCCTTGGATGTTGATATCCCAGGAGCTAAACACGACAGATTCCTTGCATCTCTTGGGTCGATTTATGCTCACCCACCCATTTACTACTGTATAGCAAATTTTTTCTACCTTGCCGTAAGGTAAGCCCTTACTATCATATTTCCTCTTAGTGCAAGGCATTCTTGCTCCTTTCTAGATTTTAAACAAGCAATGCTAGTTGGAGCACACCTTCCAAGCCGTACTTTCTTGTGCACCTATCTTGGTAATATACAGCCAGTTTTCAGCATGGCAGGATACAATATGTATTTACGTAGGGAAAGGATAGATGTTGTTTCCCAATGGGATCAGCTTAATTTGATGGTTTTTGAAGATGGATTGTTCTCCAGCAGCTCAGGCAACTAAATGAAACGGTCTAGAGGGGCAGGTTGGAAGATTTTATGGTGTGTAGATTAGGTGTGGCTGATTTGATTTACATCTATGGAGTTGGGTGATGAGATTTGAATCTTTAGCGAATAAATATAAGGTGGGTCTGTTATGATGGCTGTCTGTCTAGAATGTTGCCTTTAGTGGGATCAAGCTGTAAGGGGATTAATGGGTCAAATCTTTGGTGATATTTAAAGTTGATGGCCAAGCCAAAAGCTTGATTTGCTCATCCTTGCATGTAATCCCTCACATGAATATTTGAAAGTACAAAGGTTGAACTTGGTGGAGTGTGGTCTAAATTATGTAGAATGGGAATAAAAGCCACTCAGACTTTAATAAACATTTGTTTGATTGGTTGACTTCTTAATTGTAGTTCACCTATGTCAACCATTGCTAAGTGGCTTATCTGTGTAGCTTATCCAACTTCAGAATGTGTGGACTAAATTGAAAGAGAAACAACATATTATTTAGGATACTTTTATATGATTGGATGTCAAGACACTTTGCTGAGGATTGAACTGATCAAAGAAATGAGAGCTTGGTCAGATTAAAGATATACAGTTCAGTTATACATATAAATATCCATTCAAGAAAGAGATGGTTGACTTTCAAAATTATTTATTTTCAAGTAAAATGATAGAATATTCCAATTGAATGCATCACCCGATCCAAGTGGCTACTGATTGTTTGTTAGTTAACATTGCTAGCTGTTGAATTATCCAAAAAAAATGATGTTAATGGAGTTAAGTGGCAATAATATTAAAACTCATTAAAATGATTTTCATAAAAGTTAGAATATGTAGATAAGTTTTTTAGACAATTCCGTTAAAAAGAGTACCAAACATGATAGCTCCGCCTTCTCTTAATGATAAGATAAATAGTTAGATGCTAGACTTGGGCTTGCATTATGATCAAAGACAGACTAAATTTGATTCATTTAAATCCACTCTAAAAATGTATAACCCTAAAATATCACATCTCTGTGAATACTAAGCCAATCTTAGTGTTTAAGAGCTTTTTTAAAGTTACAGATTAGCTCTACTTTTTGAAAGAATTTAGAGAAATAAGAATATAAAATTTTAAAAGCATTATTTTAGCTTTACTAAACTTAACTGCAAGCCTCTAATTATTTAGACTTATATATTATCTTTTATTTATACTTGGAATATGTCATTTAATTTTAAGCTTAAATAAATATAATTGAAATTACCTTTTAATAAAGCAATTAAATATAATTTTAATTAAACATTTGATAAGTAATCCAAGCCTAAAAATACAATAGACTATATTGAATTGATTTATTGAATTCAACTTTATACAGTAGTTTTAAAAGCTATGGCGACAAATGAAATGAACCCAGAATTAAGCGAAATTGAAAATAAATGAATTTATAGTGATTTACAATAGATTTGGGTTCATTTCAATTTCGCTTAAATCTGAGTTCATTTCATTTGTCGCCATAGCTTTTAAAACTACTATATGCCCTTGGACGGGGAACCACCTGGTTTTAAACCAGCTTTGCGACTAGCGAAGCCTTTGCCTTATTTGAATTTCGGGGATTTAGAGATGGATGCTTCGAGGGTTAGTTTAGGATTTATATTTGATTGGTTCGGTTGAGATGTAAATGGAAAGATGATTGCTTAAAGCTTTGCTGGGTAATTTAGGGATAATTAGCGTTAATTAAGGAAAGCGTGATGGATTGCTCGAATTGGAATGGTAAATTGTGTCCCCTTAATTTGGGGTGCAATAGATCAGAAGCGTGACCCCTTGGCCGGAACAGGTTAAAAATTAAATTTAAAAATTAAATTGGTTGCATTATCGCAATAGTGCGAGTTTGGAAGGATCCGCATGGTCTATTATTAGCCCGGGGGGTTAAGTCTAGATTGAATCGATAATAGAAACAACGAGGTGGTATATAAAGCAATATCATTGGAATAAAAGCTTTAATGAAGTTTATTTTGGTTTTACAGGAGTGCTTTGCGGCATCAATTCTGATCCATTCCAGCATGGGAGGCAGGTCCCATATCAAGGCGATGCTGGAGGTGGGGCAGACGCTTGGGGAGCGTGGCCATTCCGTGCAGTATGTGGCGCTGGATGACAACCTGCGCTTTGCCAAGGGCTATTCCAACATCCAGAGGGTGGGGTTGGGACACAAGGGTCACTTTGTCGATACGCAGATGCAGGTGCTGGATTCCTTCTGCTCCGGCAAGCTGGGCGATGAGTACCGGATGGCGTTTGTTGCCGCGGTGATGGAGTGGATCCGCATGTCCTACCGCCGCGAGTATTTGCCGCTTTTGGAACACGTGAAGCAGGAGAAGCCAGACATGATGGTTTGTGACAACTTTGCCTATGCTTGCTTGGAGATTGCCGAAGCGAACTCCATCCCCCTGATGATTGGCATCCAAGCATTAGACTTCATCTCAATCTTCAACTCGCCATTCTTGGCCAAGGATACTCGCTTTGGACCCCTGACAATCGATGCCATGTCCTTGCCAGCCAAGCTGTTTGACACCGTGGTGATTTCGCACATTGAAGAGGAAATCTGGAATCGAGTCTATAAAATCCTCAAGGAAGAGCGTAACTTGTCCGGTTCCAAGGCTTCGTGGCACTCCATCGATGCCTTTCACTACGGCGCAGGCATTGTCAACTCCTTCTTTGGCTTTGAAGTTGCCCAGTCCATCCCACCCAACATCAAGGCTGTTGGCCCAATCCTCTCCACCAAAGCCCCTCTCCTCGACCCCATACTTCACACTTTTTTAACCACGCATACACGCGTGATGTTTGTTGGCTTTGGTTCGCTTATATCTTTGGAAACCAAGGAAATCAACGCCATCCTAACAGGAGCCCTGCAAGCTATGGAGGAAGGCAACATTGACGGCCTAATCTGGGGGCTTGGGAGAACACAAATATCCAATTTCCCAAACACCACTGAACCCAGACATGATTTCTTTGCTGACGAACGGTTCCAGTTCCTACCCTGGGCTCTTCAGCAGAGCATCCTCAACCATCCCAGCACCGTTGTCTTCCTTTCCCACGGCGGCCTAGAAAGCTCCTTTGAAGCCATACACTCACGCACACCAATCCTCAACATCCCCTACCTTGGCGACCAGCCGCGCAATGCCGCCAAGCTCCAAGTGATGGGGGTGGGACTCCACATCGACCCCTACAACATTGATGTGGCAGCCGCCCTCAAAACTCTCCTGTCTCGCCCTAATCTGGCGGCTAGTCTCGACAAGTCAAAGGCACTGACAAACTCCCATCTCAAGCGGCGCCAGGAAGCAGCCAACCACATCGAAGACCATTTGGAACTCGCCCAGGCATGCCGCCCCCATCACCCCCATATCTTTGGCAGCAACCAACCCCCATGCGAGATCAGCCACCTCCTGCCTGCCTCCAACCGCATGAGCCTATTCACTGCCAATCGGCTTGATGTCTACCTCACCCTCCTAACCTTTGGACTGGTGATTCTGAGCCTGACAATGTACATAGGATGTGCTATCTTCTCCGCCATTAAGGCGGCCAAGCAACCCCATAAGAAAACCCACTAGCCCCCTCTAATCCGATCTGCTTGCTGGCATGCTTCCAGAGTTGATTATCTGGAAACACTCAAACATTAACAATCCCACCATTCCATACTATTGCTTCAAGTGAAAATTTATATCTCCACATGTTAATTTTGCTTATTCCAGACTATTTTTAAACATATCACACTACCAAGAAGACTGACAATCCCCCCATTCAGATACCCCATGTACCACCCTTTTTTGACACCAATGGCTCCCAATAAGCTTGATTATTTGCTCTCTACCAAGATAAAGACCATCTAATTTAAAACCACTTTATGTCCCCTCTTGGACTGTGGTGTTGGGCTCAATGTTTTGGAATCCAAGAGAACATACTAGGAAATCTTTATTACAAAAGAATCAAGGTTTGATAAGCATTTGATTATTCTTCCGGGATGAATAAGGGTATTAAACCAAGACCCTGGGGATAGATGTAAAGGACTGAGCTTTCCCAGAAATGCAGAAAGCTCCCCAAGGGATCAAAAATACCAGGGAGGTAGTGGAAGAAGAGCTTAATATCCTTAATGATTGAAGATGTAATCTATATATAGCTAAAAGAAAATATCAACTTATAGAATGGACCAGGGGATAACTCATCCAAGATTATCACATACTTCAACAAAGTCATCTCAGATCTCTGGGATGACTTTAAAGCCCATACAGCTCTATTTTGGGGATTTAGTAGTTTTACAGAGTAAAGCTGAATAAAGGTTTCTCAAATTTATTTCAAAGGGCCATCAATTTGGCGCTGAATTTATACCCACCTGAGCTGTACTATTCCTGGTAAGGAACTATGTATTCCCCAACCTCAATACTAAACCATAATTGTTTCAGTTTCAACAACACATCTTTCTGCCTTTACCTTGTTATTAAAATCTTTAATTACTGTACCCCTTTACCCAGATCTTATGTATATTTACCCAATAAAAGCCTTAAACCATATACTTTCTTTTTGATATTTTTATAGTTTTTGTTTATCTTTCTTTTTAAATTCCATTGCTATATTTTTGGAAATAATTATTTTTATTATAGGATAATAATACATTTAAGCAGAAACGACACACACTTTCCTTCCAAGGCTTCTAAAGCCCCTAGGAAGAAGCCAACACCCTCAAAGAGGACTGACCCTAAAACTTTCCCCATAAAAGAGCTCTCCCCAAGCCTTCCCCCAAGAAAGGCTCACCTCACTTCACTGGGGAAGTCAGAAAATCTGCAGACCATGGTATTTTATCATCCTCCAGATGATATCCTAAGTCTTCTAAAATTAGGAAAGTACAGAGGACCTGTGAATTTGGCGTAACCTTTGGCCCAGAATACTTTGTTGTCTGCAGAAGTAGCAAGTCTGACTGGGCCCAAAGCCTAAAGGATTTGGGACAGTTCTCCCTACTTCTGGATATGGTTCAACGTTTGTTGTCTCTATGTTTTACTAAGGGAATTAATACTGTATGACAACAGTATCATCTTTTGCTCTACTAATAAAGCCTAAGAGAGGATCACATTAAGGAATAGGACTTGGATCAATCATCAAGTCAATACAGAAACATCAGTCTTTTATTCTAATGTACTGGCTTTAAGGCGGCCTGCCTGCCTGCGTTTTATCTGAGTTAGCTCACAATGCTAGGAAGAGACTGAAGTAGCATTAGGTCAGCACAGCAGAAGGCCCAGCCTTTTCTGGGTGTTTTTTGTGGAACCTTGCTTGATAACTTCCTTGGCTTACTGTGATTGTTCTAGACACACCAGACAGATGAATCTCTTTTCAGCTGCCTGCCTGGACCACTATCCAGGGCTAGCTAGCCAGTGATTGGCTACTGATTTAAAAGATAATTGTTACACTTAATCAAAGCTACTCTAATACAATAGGCTCAGAGCCTATTATCTTAGAGTGTTTGGCCCGGCAGCCCAGTCCATGTTGGACTCTTCTAGATGCAATGCAGATGACAGTTCATATGATGGCCTTCTTGTTCTAGGATACAATTAAAGTTTAGAATATTAATTATTATGAAGTGCATATTGAGATGTTAGCAGATGGGAACTAATTAATGAGCAGTAATTGCATGTTCCTGTTCATTAATTACAAATGTATGAGTTTGGTGATACCAGGATATGATTTGGTCATTGATTCATTGATCCTGAAGCCCAAGGCCTGCATCATTTGGTTGAAACTATTCCTAAGAGTGATTGACAGCTGGCCCGCGTTAATTGGTTGAATTTGTTAATTAGTCAATATCCCAAAATCTTGACATGGGGTGAGGGATCAGATGTGGTTAAGATATCTCACAGCTTCTAAAACTCTGTGTCTGAAAAAGAACCAGTTAGATATCAAAACTCTGCCAATAAGCCCCAAAGGATAAATCCCCTGCCCTTAAGAAGCATCAGGACAATCCCCCTTCCCCCCTCTGCTCAGCTTCCCCAATCCCAGCCCCTTTGGGACTGATTCAAAACTGTGTCCTGACAGCTTTCTGGCTTCTTCTATAATACTGATGGCCCCTGGAACCCTCTAGTGGCTCATAAAATTTACAATATCTATAAGAAGTTTAGGGTTCCCTCTTCCCTTCCCAAGTTTTCCCTGCTATGAGGGTTAAGGGCAGGCTAACCACAGTGGCTAATTGATCTATCTTTAGCTGAAATAATGCCAACCAGGGCTTCAAGAGCCTGATTTATAATTGCAAGGGTTTCTCCTTCCCATTGCAATTCAATACCAAGCACTGAGATAGTATGAAAAACAGCAAGGGGAAGCATACCTGCACTATGCATAGCACTGGCATCTCCTACCTACTGAAATGATATCTGGTTAGGTCATACCAACTTCTAGGGATCAAATTATCACACATCTGGATGTACTTGCTTGTAAGTGCATCACTCCCATCAATCTGAAGAGGCTTCCAACCCACACTCAATTTTTTAAGTTTATGATATGCAGTAAGCCACCAACCCCTGGCCAAGAGTACCACCAGCATCAAAGACCTGGTCCTCTTGGATGCCCTCAGGAAGACTGAGGATGGAGAAATGTTACTGCTCTATAAAAATGGGCAGGAAGTGGAGGATAGAATTATAGCCTACGCCGCAAATCAAAACAGAGCATATTAACATTGCTACCACTTGACTGTGCCACGTCACATTTTCTACTTGCCCCTCCCTCTCTTAAGCAGCTTTGGGTGCTGCATGGGCAGTTTAATGCTAAGGTAACTCATATAATTTTCTTTCTCCTGACTGGTGCCAAGACAGAGGTCTATACCAGGGCCTTTTAAATTGTCAGAGATGCTCTAAGCTCTCTTCCAATCAACAATTCCCCCCCTAAACACACCACCAGATCAATTAATTTCTCCCAGGAGAACAATCAGAGTGCTCATGCTGCTGAGCAGCTAGCTCTTTTGCCCATCCTTGGGCCAGAGGTTATCATTATGAGCTTTGAGATTTCTCAGTCCAGAGATTTTGAAGCCAGCTTAAATGGAGAAATTATTGGCTGCTTATTTTATTTTAGACTTATCCTCCTCAAGAGCCTTAAGAGCAAGCAGGAGTTCTTTGAGAAGCACCTCAATAATGGAAGTGGATAGTGCTACTTTGCAATAACTTAGCTTTCTGCTTTGGATTGTGTAAAGTGTGAGCATATTTGTGCTTGTGTTGAGGCCATATAAGGGAACACTTATGTAAAAGCAGGCTCATCTGTTTTCAAGGGATACCTTGAGTACTTTGAGCATATATGGGTTGGCAAGGTTGTTTCTTATAAAAGAGGGAAGAGTTGGGCTACTACCCCCTGGAACTGTTACAATGCCTGCCTCAACAGCAAGGTGAAGACTACATCCTGCCTTGAGGTATGGCATAATCATCTGGAGCCTAAGTTTTGGTGCCAACCACGAATTCAACAAGGTCTTCTAGAAGCTCTGTCAGGAGCAGGTGAGAACATTATCAAACTTCTGGCACATTTCTAATCAGGCTGTTAAAAAAAGAAGAAGTATAAACCTCAGGACTATCAAGAGTATGCCCAAAAGATGGTGAAAAAGAATAAAAACGGGCCAAGAGTAAGAAAAAGCTTGAATATATGGCCACTGCCCTTGGCAGTATCTTTAATTAATCTAATAAAATTTGCTTTTTTGAATATCTTTCACTCTTAAATTTTTATCTTTTAATTTTTCAGATATTACTAAGCTTATTTGGTATAACCATTAAGTTTCATGTATCAAGTATCTACTTCTGAGAAGTATAATAAACAAAATAAATGGGAAAATTAAGAAGATAATGATACTTTATTGGTATGAGTTTAGAGTATTATATAGTATCACGGGAAGCCACATGCTGTCCATGTATGTCATGGTAGTCATGGGGCTTATCCAAGTAATTGTTTCTCTTAGGGGTTGAAAGGTTTTATCCCTGTATTAGATGGCACTTGATAAGAGCAATACTTACTTAATGATTAGCCAGGGAATCACTCATAGAATTAATTCTCTAAGAGAGAGTAATCAAATATGTTGCAGCATTTCCCCCTGGGGTACTGGAAGGCGGAGCCTTAGGGATTTTCTTGAGTGTTTTGGGGATTATAGCCTGATATTGATACAGTTTGGCATTAGGGACATGTATTTGTGAGTTATGCTGTGCTACTCTTGCCTTACACAAACAAAGTCAATCATGGTGCATACGTTTTAGCTCAATTCAAGCTCCAATCCCTTTGATGAGGTACATGTTATTGGGTTTCACCTCCATGTTGATGCCTGGTCTGCGCAATCCTGGGTCTAATTTGTGCTGGTTGTGGTTGACAACCCAGATCTTGTCTCCGACTTGGAACCTTTCTTGTTGTAATGGGATTGCTTCTCACTGAACCCTTTATTGTTCCATTGTCTCTTGGTCCTTTCTAGCTTGTATTACTTTTGGGTTATTGCTGTCTGGAATCTTCTTGGGAAGTGGTAGTTGTGGTCCTGTGGTAGTACTGACAAGTGAAGGTTTCTGACCATTGACAAGTTTGTAGGGGTTTTTGCCTGTGTTGCGGTTGACTCGTGTTCTGCAGACCATAAGGGCAGTTGGTAACATGTCAACCCAGGCTTTTGGATTGTTGGCAGATAGCTTACTGAGGGCTTCCACTAGAGAGCTGTTTAGTTGTTCTACGTGTCCATTTGCCTGGGGGTGATATGGGCTGGCTGTGGCGTGTTTTATTCCATTTTTGGCAAGGTATATGTTGGTGTCAATAGCTTTGAGTTCAGTGACTCCATCTGTGATTAAGAGGTCGGGCTTTCCAAACTTAGCTATGATCTCCTTACCAATGAATTGCCTCACATTGTTGCCTTTATGATCCTTTGTGGCTTGTGCTACGGGCCATCTTGTGGCATAGTTGATGGCTGTGATGATTTACTTTCTGCCTTTTTTATCTCCAGGCATAGGTTACACAATGTCCAGAGCCCATACCTTGAATTATTGTGTGATTAACACATGCTTTACTTATTTGAGAGGTGCCTTGGAGCAGGTGTACTTTTCACAGACTTTACATTGTTTGAGCACCTTTCTGATGTCATCCAGCATGTTGGGATAACATTAGTGAGTCTTAAGATACTCATGTAAGTTCCTGCTATGTGTGTGGCCCAGATCTATATGGTATTGGAGGATTGTGTCAATCTTCTGTGTTGACAGGACGTAGGGTACGGTGTCACCAATAGGAAGTATTTGGTGTAGTGTGCCATATACATTTTGAACAGATATTTGTTCTTAAGGACTTTCTCTTGGATTTCTATTAGTGTATGAGGCAGGAACCTCTCTTGGAGATTCTCCATAATTAACATGGGCTAATCAGGGTCCTACTTGTTAATGCAGAGTAAGTGCTTAAAATATAGCCTTGATAGGGCGCCGGCAGTAAGTAGCTCATGCCTGGTTTATATTCAACTATCATGAGATACCTTTGAATAAGGTTCATTCATCTTGTTGTCTTGATAGGTATGTTTGTGTTTTAAAGAATACAAATTAACTATGGTCAGTTAGCTCTTTGAATAATTATGCTCCTTCCAAATAACAAAGCCACTTCATTAAGCAGTGGATTTTGCTATCAGTTCTTTTTCATTTATTGGGTATCCTTATTCACCTTCAGAGAACTTTCTTGATTCATAAGCCATAGAATGAAATTCTTTTCTGTGGTTTGAATCCTAAGTACTCTTCCTATTGAATAATCAAAAGCATCTGTCTCTATTTCATAGATCTCTTATCAATTAGGATACTGTATAATATGGGTCCATGACTATTTGCTCTTTTAGTTGTCAGGATTTTTTCTCTTAGCAGAGTTACACAAATTTTGGTGTATTGTTAGTGATTAAGGACAGGGGGAAAGTTAGAGCTCCACAATTGGAGATGAATCTCCTGACATACTCAACTATCCCCTAGAAAAGTTGGATTTCACTCTTGTTGCATGTTGCTGGAATTTCTGTGACAATCCTTACCTTTTCTAGGTCTGGTTTAATTCCATTTTTAATAATAATGTGTCCTAGAAAAGGTAGCTTGGTAAGAAGAATTCACACTTGGATGGTTTGGCTATCAACTGGTTATCCTGGAGGGTTTTTAGCACCATACAAACGTCTTTTCAATATTGCTCTTTTTTTGGGGACTAAATATGATTATATAATCTTAGTAGACTATGGCTCTTTTCCCAATGTGGTCCTTGAACTCTTTGTTCATAAATATCACAAAGATACCGGGGGCGTTTTCATACCAGAATTAAGAACCACAGACCCAATAGCCTGTATTTGGTCCTGAAGGCTGTCTTTGGAATTTCTTCAGGCTCAACACAGCTTTTATGGTATCCTGCTTTCAAGTAAATCCTTGTGAAGAACTGTGATCCTCCTAAAGTGTCAAAATCTTTGTCAATCAGAGGCAGGGAATACTTGCTCCTAATTGTAACTTCATTGAGTGCTCTGTAGTTGGTAACAAGATGTAATCCACTGTCTTTCTTAGCTACAAAGAAGACCGCTGCTCCAAAGGGATACTTTGATGGTCAAATGAGCCCTTTCTCCAGGTATTCATACAAGTAGGCTTTTTGTGCATTGTCTTCTTGTGGTGTTAAGCAATAGATGGGGTGTGCTTTTGGTAAACTTCCATTAATTTTGATTCTGCCTTGGATACCCCTGTCAGGTGGCAGGCCTGGCAGTTTCTCCTGAGTACTGAAGGAAATCAGACAAGTTGTGAAGTATCAGGTCCTGTTCAAGTGAGACTTCCACATTTTTGAAGTGGATGATTTCATATGTATTGGTGTCCCAGACAGTTTTACTGGAGTCCTATTATTCTTCTGCTTTGGTAATCTTTACAAATATGTGATCTCTCATGAGTGTGTCAAGGTGGGTTGGGTACATGTGATGATGTATCTCCCCTTGTTGTATGGTGAGGGTAGAACTATCCCAGACAATGTGGGTTTAGTCTTTATCATCCAATTTAGACCAAGTACTACATTGTATTTAGGGATTGGAATAATTGGGCCACCAAGGGTAGTTTGCACATCCCTTTTATGCCCAGAAGGGGTTTGCCTCTTTATTGACCAGGTTACTTCTGTTGTCCGCCATGATAACTCTTTTGATGGCGCTTTTGATTTTAGGTAGTTTCATGAGGTTGGAAAATATCTTGTCAACAAGGGACTGGTCTGCTCCAGTGTTAAATAGTGCTGTGCTTTGGTATCTAAAAAACAGAAATGATAATTGAGGTGTTTATTTCCAGTTTGGGAGGCAAACAGTATAGGATTGCTGGAGGGTACTTGGATTGGCAACAGAGCCCATG
>QTSX02004787.1:0-12597 GCA_014839935.2 Entomophthora muscae | reverse complement strand
CTCCAATATACCACTTGACATACCGAGAATGGTAACCAAGCAATATCACCTGACTGTCCAAGTTATCCAGTGGCTCAAACCCATCTGCGCATGACCTAACCCCTAGATTTGATCCAACTAAATCCCCATCAAAGTTAATTCTATATAAGTCTAAAGTATTAATCCAATAAAATATACTTCTCTTCTTTCTTAATTCCATATTTGAAGCCTCCCCGTGTCAGGCGCTCCCTTATCATTATAAGAAATTTTTTAATTTTTTAGGCATATGAAACTGCCTTGCTTTTGGGTTAACTACAAAACCGTGTTTTAAATTAGGCATATTTTATATGTAAAAAACATAGTAAATTTGATTTTTCTGCTCAACTCTGGGAAACTTGAAAGTGAGAATTAGGGTTTTTTCAGCTGATTGACAGTGCCAAACTTGACACTTTACTATTTTTTGAATATTCAACCCCTAATAAAAAATTCCACATAATATTTTTTTGCAATTATAATCTTCTACTCTCCCTGATTCTCCCTGTATAATTTGTATACATTTCATTTTATTTTTAATTATAATTTTTCATTGATTTAGAACTAGGATGTTATGCTGAACCTGACATCTTTGATGCTTCATCATAAAATCACTTATTTTCTATTTTTACCACTTTATATCTATACTTTGAGTTTCTATTTTACTTCTTTTTACTTTGTTATGTTTTTCTTGATAAATAAGACTTTATTTTCATACTTTTACTTATATTTTGCTTGTTTACCTCTTTATGTTTGATATGTCTTCTTAATTATTTTATTTACAAAACTAAACTTTTATTTAGCCAAGGTTATCAAAATTAAGCAAACAGCCCAAGCACCAAGCCTCCAAGGACTCCAATGAACCTGCAATCACTGTCAAGCAAACCAAGAAGCCCACAAAGGCAAAGTCTCCAACTCCCTCTCTTCCCACTCCATCTCCTCCTAATCCTCCCCCCTCCACCCTCATCTTCCCCTTCACCTTCATCTTTCCCTCACCACTCAACACCCAATAAATCCAATAATAATCTCACTGATCACTCTTTCTAACAGTCTGAGGTTGGCTCTGAGCCCATAAAGGAGTGCCGCACCAAGAAAGTAAAGGCTGCCAAGAAGCCTATCTCTTCTTTTGGCAAGAAAAAGGAGGCCTCTACAAAGGCCTCAAATAATCATATCCCTCCCCCCTGATGGTTCTTTCCCCTTCCTTCATCTGATCCCCAAGGTGAGCCTGAGGAATACTCCAATAAGTTTAAAGCTTCTGGTCACATGTCTTAGGATCCACTGGCCATCTAAAACATCTTTAATGTGGACAGAGAGCTCAAAGTTCCCAAGTGCTTCCCTGTTTTTCCCCATCATATCTGTAAAGGGCGGTCCTGGCTACGTTGCTGATAATTACATTTTTAATTGTAAAAATCAAAAGCACCAAACCAAGAGCAAGCACTTTGTCTGTGAGGATAGAACTTTTGGGGCCCTCTTGAACACCAAGGGATGAGAACGGGTCACAGCCAAGAAGGAGGAGCACACCTGTGAGCTCCTAATCACTTAATTACAAGGATGCTCAAGTGGTATCTTGTGCAAGTGATTCCATACTCTGCCAATATCTGAGCTTTCACTTTGGCTATCAAAGCCTTGCAGCACTTAAAGCCCAACAATCTCAAGTTGGTTCCAACTCAAGAGCAGTTGGTTAAGTTTATCAGCAAAAAACACATTGCTGCCAATCCCCTCCACCTAAGGCCTCTGACGTCATTTCTAAGCTTACTCTCACCCATGAGCTCAAGCAGCTTCCAAATGGGGATTGCTTCCTCCTGCATGACAATGGTCCAGGCTTCAAGGACTGTATTATCTTCTACACAAATCAGCAGAACCTGATGCAGTTGAAAAGGGTGTTGACCTGGCTAGTTGACGGTACCTTTGCCACTTGCCTCCAGATGTTCTACTAGCTCTGGATAATCCATGCCCAGATAGACATCTGGGTGATTCCACTCATGTACTAATTTCTTCCTGGGGCCACTGAGGCCATCTACACCTGCGCTTTTGTTATCCTTTACAAAGCACTTTCCCTCCTTCACCCCACCCCCCCAACAACAACAACAATGCCAAGAAGACCCCCTACACCCTTGCCAACCCTCCCGACACTGACTGGACCAGCACACCCTGGACTTGGAGTAAAAGGTAAGGCTGCAAGCTCTGGGGCCTCACATGTGCATTATGGACTTTGAACCTGCTTATTTCAATGCATCTGAGCAGCTGTTTAGTGGGGAGGTGCAGGGGTGTCACTTCCTCTTCTGCCAAGCTTAGTAGGTTGAGCCGGAGGGACACTTTGGACACCTGCAAATTTTCGCTTGCACAATTTAGTGCCTTGGCTTTTTTAAAGCCATAGCACACTGCGCTGGGTTTTGAGGTTCTCTCAAAGGATCCCTACATAGCAAAGCATCCTGAGTTTAAGCCTTTTCTTGAGTACTTTGAGCCTCAGTGGATTGGGAAGGTTGTCACTCAGAGGTGAGGTAAGGCCTGCGCCAAGGCCAGCTGGAACATGTACTAGGCTGCGGTAAATGGTGAGCTGAAGAGCACTTTGGCTATTGAGGCCTACCATAGGCACCTCAAGTCAAATTTTTGGCTTCACCCTAAGCTCAGCTATTTCCCCCCTCCTCTAGCATGAGCAGGGGAAGATCATCTCCAAGCTCAGGGATCTTGCAAACCGCGTCCCCCCATCAAGCCCACCACCAAGTCCTCACTCTTCACCAAGGCCATCCAGGGTGCAGCCAAGAACAAGTAAAAGGCCTCTGAGATCAAGCAGAATCTTGAGCTTATTGCCACTGTCCTCCTGAAAGAGACTAGAATAAAAAAGGGGAAGAAGGGTGAATAATAAACTTGCTTGCTTGCACACTTATATAATTTTTACTTTTAACTTTTTAGCTTTAGCTTTGATTTTTACTTTTTAGTTTTGATCATTCAGTTTTTAGTTTTAATTTTTATATTTTTTGGTTTATTTAGATAGTACTGATTATTTTATGTATATATGGTAAAGTTTGAGATGAATAGTTATAGTTAAAAGTGAGTGGAATATCTTAATTTTTGTTAATTTACTAGTAAAACATAAGATATTCACAGTTGCATTTATATGAACTATATCAAATAAATATTAATATTTTTATATTTTGCACAATTTTTATTGTTGTGTTTATGTTTATTTTTGGTTCATTGGGATTTTAATTTATATGATAATAAAAAAAACTTTTATAGTAAAGGGTGTAAATTGTATAGTAAAATGAGAAATAATTACTTATTTCTCTTTATTCTCATCGATTAAGATACTATTTTATTGCATTTTTGAGCTCTTAATGATCACTTTAGTATAACATAGTTGTATAGCTTAATTTTTTAAATTAAAATTTTTCAGTACATCAAGATCTGTTAATTAAAAAATATTGATTTCTTGTTTTCAATCAGGGAAAAAGCTGAATTATCACTTTACTATAGTGTCAAGCACCATTGAGTCAATCACCAGGGAGTCAATTTTACCACAGTAGCCCAAAAATCCAATCATATAGTGATCCCAAACTCCACCTGCAAAACCATTATCAAACTTATAAAGGAAACTCATAATTACAAGAAGGCTGTGGCAACCATTGGTGTATCAGAAAAATCAGCACATAGGCTGTAGAGTATGTCCCTGAAAACTGGCAAAGTTCTCCTTGTAAAGAAATCCAAGCGCCTCTTCAAATTTCTAAATAAGGAGCACATATGGGCAATCAATAAATGGATTACCCAAAAGCCATCTTGAACGGATAAATATGCAGGCAATGGTTAGATCTGTTTTTGGAATTTAAGCCTCAATTCCATTTTACTATTGTGTGGTTAGAGGATTGAGATTTTCTTGGAAAAAATTTGGGGTATCTCTTTACAACCAGAATAGCCCAATGAATTTTCAGAACTGTCATAAATACTCCAAATCATACACTGCATTAAAAGACAAGGATACAGTAAAATACTACTATATTGATTAATTGTCCTTTGTGTCTTCCAAGTGCAATGTTTACAGCTATGTGCCCAAAGGTGCTAAGGAGGGTGTATCCCAGTGTGTGTCTGTTTGTGCTGTTGCCTACTCAATGGTAGCCCTTCTTAGTCCCCTTGGAATTGAATTGTACCAGATGATCAAGGGTTCCCACAATAGTGAGACCTTTATCAAATCTCTCTAATTGGTTTGGGAGCACCTCAAAATTACTGTCAGGATTCAGAATCCTGACAAAATTTTATATTAATTTACTTGATTTTATTAGTTCAAAATTAATTTTGAATATGTTTTTATATTAAATTAATTCAATTTTTTTCAAGTGATTTTGCAGTCTAAATACCTTCCAAACTATCTGTCTTCTTGTGCATAATTGCTGATCCTCAAAATTCATATCTCTGCAACTAGAGGACCAATCTCAACGTTTAAAGGCATTAATGAAAGCTAAATCTAAGAGAAATATATTGGTGCCATTTTTGAACCACTGCTGCATATTCCAATACATCTTTGAAATCATATGTCTCTTGTAGCATCATTAACTCCTCTCATTTAAGAATTGATGAGTATAAATTACATTTTCCTTTCTCTTAACCCTTATCCATCATTCTCCTTATGGTGCTTCAATAAATCTTATGGTTCTTCACTCTTGTCATGGCCCATACCAGAGTCTGGCTAGGCTCCTTCAGGGGAGGTGGGCCGGGCCTGGAAAGCCAGGTACACAATTGGCGCAATTCTGACCAGATAGTTAACTGCAGTAGCTAGGGAACGCCAACTCCCGGTATGGGGCACAACCTGGTTGGCCAGACCCAATACTGTGATATATACAAAACCCAACTTACTGAAGTCCTGGGCAGGAGCCACAGTTGGCAAGGGGGAAGTAGGAGGAATATCCAGCATGGAGGACAAAATCATCACTCTTGGTGGCCAGGAGGAGCAAATACATGAGGTTGTAAAGTGTAGTGGAGTTACAAATAAATGCAAAAAGAATAGTTATATTGGTGCAAAAGTAGATAGATCTTGCAAGAAAATAAGGAATCCTGAGCATAAAGACGTTTACTTTTAAGATGTCAACAGTGAGGAGGGCTTCTCCTCCCCACTATTTATACTTATAGGTAATTTTGAGGCTAATAGTGCCACCAGAGAGCTGATGTCATTGATTGCAGTTAAACTTACAATTTTCACTGGAATTTACGCACTTGGGCCAGGAGATGGGTGCTCATTGTTTGTCATAAAATGAACCTTTCTTGAACTGCAGCATGCCAAAGTGCCACAGTTATTTATAGATCCCACAGGTGATCAAGCGCCCAATTGTGCAATCAACCAATTGTGCTCCCAGTGTACCATTTCCTGATAGTTGAGAGGCAAAAATTTGATAATAGAATCAATGACGGATTCGAGGCTTGTGTGCCCCTCAAATCCTGGGCCATTTGTTAGTCAAAAGGGGGTTTTCTTGCTTAGGAGATACTTGGTAGGGGTTCCCAAGCTGTGGGGTTTTTTGCCTCTAGGAAGGCCAGCTGATTGTCCAGGTCTTTCTGGGCCCTGACATCATCCCCTAAAATAGTTGAGCTTGCAGAGCACAACTCTTTATTCCAAGATTTGTATTCCTTTAACAAATTAGTGGTGTTCTCAAGGTTGAATTCTGGTTCCCATGTATTCTCTTTATTGGTGTACCCTTTTCATTTGATCAGGAAATGGGGTTTTTTGGTATTTAGTTTGTGTCCCAGGATGGCTTTGACCTTGTATTCTGTGAAGCTTCCTACTTTGATGGGTGGGGGAGCCGTTCTCACTATCTGGTGTGAGAGAGAAGGTCCTTTCTTTTTCAATAACAGGGAGCAGTGGAATGTGTTGTGAATCTTACATCTGGGGGGCAGTTCTAGTTGGTAGGCTACGGTACCAATGTATTGTAAGACTTTGTAAGGACCTATTTGTTGGGGACTCAAGCTAGCGCAAGGGGCAGTGGTCTTGATGTTCTTTGCGCTGAGGTACACAAGGTCTCCTACTTTGATTGGGGGGCTGGGGCTTTGTTTCTTGTCAGCAAAGTTTTTGTATACTTGTACTGCTCTTCTCAAGTTCTGGGCACATTCTTCTTGGTATGTGTGAATGTTGCTGACCCAGTCTTGTCCTTCTGGATTGTCAGCTTCCTCTGTGGGGGGCGTCCCATGTGGGGTTGAATCCGTAGTTGGCTTATGAGGGGGACATACTGGGGGAGCTGGGGTCTTGGTTTTCGTACACAAACTGAGCCATTGGTAGGTGTGTTACCCAATTGTTCTGTTCTAAGTTAATGTAGCATTATAGGTACTGTTTGAGGATCTGGTTTACTCTCTTGGTCTGTCTGTTGCTCTGGGGGTGATATTCAGTAAACAACCATATTTTTATTCCCAAGTACTTTAGGATTTATGTCAAAAACTTGGAGGTGGATTGTGGGCCTCTGTCTGAGACCACTTCTTGTGTGAGTTTGTGGTTCATGAATACTCAGTTCCAGGATAGGGTGGCAGTTTTCTTTGCTGTTACTTTGGTTGTTGTTGGAATAAAGAGAGCCATTTTGGTGAAACAATCAACAATTAAAAGAATGGTATTGAATCCTTTTGAATTAGGTAGCCCCACAATATAGTCCATGGATACTAACTTCCAAGGGCTTTCTGCAATATGAAGGGGTTGTAGTAATCCTTCTGGCTTTCCTTGCTTAGGCTTGGTACGTCCACATGTCTCCCAGTTGCTGAGGTATCCTTCAATTTATGGCTTCATCCTAGGCTACATTTAGGTTCTCTGGATCCTTTTGAAAGTCTTTGTACACCCAGGGTGTCCTGACATTGGGGAGTTGTGGTATTCCTTCAGTATATTTAAGCGCAGTGGACCTTCTGGTATGTAGGTGCGTCCGTGTAGCTGCAGGGTGTTTCCATGTAGAGAGTAATTATTTCAGTAGTATCAACTGTTGATATCTTTCTTTAAGTCCTCTGTGATGGAGATGCAGTGCTGGTCTACCGTCTGAGCTTGTTGGATTTCTTCTCTTCTACTGGCTAGTCCCAGGAATAAGAGCATTGGCTCAATCATGTTTGGAGATAGCAAGGATTTAGTGTTGAATTTCTCAATCTCTTTGGTGCTATGAAAAAGGTCTGCTTTTTGACTTAGGGCATCAGGTATAATGTTGATCTTGCCAGATTTGTAGCTGTTTGATAAGTTGTAGTCTGCTAGGAATAGGGCTCATCTAGCTTGGCGCTGATTCAGTTGTTGTGGTTCAAATAAGTATGCCAGGTTCATGCAATTGGTCATGATTCTCACTGGGTGGTTGGCGTCACACAAGTATCTTCTCCAATTTTTCAAGGAATGGATGATAGCAAGCATCTCTTTATTGTAGATGGTGTAGTTTAACTCAGGCAGAGTGAACTTCCTTGAGTAGTAAGCTACAGGATGCAGTTTACTATCATGCCCCTCCTGAAGCAACCCCCCCCAATGCAAAGTTGGTGATGTCTGTCTCCACAATGAAGGGTTTATGGTAAACTGGCATTGCAAAGGGGGGGTGGAAACAGAGGCGTTCTTTAGTAACACAAAGGCATATTTGGCGGTGTCATCCCACACAAAGAGGTGTTTCTTGGAGGTGAGGCAGGTCAGGGGCAGGCAGATAGAAAAACAATTTTGGACAAATTCCCGGCAGAAGTTTGCCAGTCCCAGGAAAATTATGACCTCTTTGAAGTTCTTAGGTTCAGGCCATGACGTCACAGCCTCTATTTTGTTGTATGTCATAGCAAATTCTCCTTTTAGTACAGTGTACCCCAAGAACTCTACTTCTTCTTGCAAGAACTCATATTTATGAAGGTTAACAAAGAGCCTGTGTTCCTTGAAGCGTTGTAGGACAGCTTGAAGGTGTTTGACATGTTCTTCAGGGGTGCAGATGTAGATGAGGATTTAATCTAAGTAGGCTACACAACACTGATTCTTGAGTCTTCCCAATACCACATCCACCATAGTTTGAAAGGTGCTGAGCGTGTTAAACAGCCCAAACAGCATAACCAGGTATTTGTAGAGATCTTGTCTAGTCTTGAAAGTGGTCTTCCATTTGTCACCAAGCCTGATCCAGATCTGGTTAAAGGCATCCCTCAAATCAACTTTTGAGAAGATGTTGGCTCCTGAAAGCTGGTCTGATAGATCTTCAGCATTGGGTACAGGGTATATGTTTTTTACAATGATGCTGTTTAGGTCCTGGTAGTTGACGCAAGGACGTAGGTTGCCACCCTTCTTTTTAAAAAACAGTAAAGGGGATGAACAAGGGGATTTAGAGACATGTATATATCCCTTCTTCAACATATTGTCCAATTACTCTCTTAAGGCAGCTTGTTCCTTCATGTTACAATTGTAGATAGGTCCATGCTTAGGTTGGGTTTTGGGGAGGAGGTCAATAGTGTGGTCAAACTGACTGTCTTTAGGCAAGATGGTGGCTTCTTCTTCTGAGAAGATGGACTCCCAAGGATTCAAGCATTTTTGGGTCTCAGCTTTGCAGGATTCCATGGTGATGCTGTTTAGCTCAGGGGTCTACTGAGGGTTTAAGCAGGGAACCTCTAAGGTTTGGCTCTCATGAGTGACAGTCACCTGATGGTTTTTATAGTCCAATTTTAATTGGTGGTCAACCCACCATTCAAACCCTATCACTATAGGTTTGGGAAGCTTCTTCATGATGTGGAATCTGGTGGGCAGGAGTTTACCATTTAGCTTCAGGGAGACAGACTCTTTGCATTTGTGGGACAGGTCTGTTGTCTTGTTACCCAAGGTTACCAGTTGGGAGTTTCCCTAGATTGGTACACCCAGTTTCTCAGCTAGACTATGTTCCATGTAGCTGAGGGTTGCCCCACTGTCTAGAAGGGCTACAGTGTTCACCTCATGGTCATGGTAATGCAAAGTAGCGTCAATGATAGGATAAGACTGGGAAGCGTTGTAGATAGCTGAAATGGTGGCTCATTGGGTTCTGTTGGAGAGGCTAGTGCGATCCTTGGATAAGTGGCCACTCTGGTGGCAATAGAAGCATAGCCTACTTCTGACGTGATGTTGGTACTCTTTGGGGGTCATGTTCAAATGGGGCCTACTTGCACCAGGGGTTTGGTTGCTCCAGTGTTGCCCAGTGTGATATTCTTGTGATTGGCTGAAGTCCATGTCTCTGGCAATTGCCAGGAGCTCATCTTTGGGGAGGTTGCATTGGTGGTGTCTCATTAGGCTGTTGTGGTGCAGGTTCAGACTGTTTCTGAAATACAGGCCTGATATATTATCAGGTATCTTGGCGGCCTCTGCCAGACGTAGGAATTGTTATATGTAGGTCTCCAGGTTGTCCCTTCCTTGGTTCAGGCAGATGAGCCCTATGTAGGCTTGGATCTTGGCTCCAGCGGGGGTGGTTGCAGAGTTCATTCTCTCCAGGAATTGGTTGTAGGAGAATATGAGGTCTGGGTCTTCCTCTAGGCTGGTCAAGAAGGTTTCTCTGGCGTCATCCTTCAGTTGGGCGGCTAGCATAATAAATTTTGGAGTGTTGTCTCTGAAGCTCTTGGGGTGGGCACAGAACAGGGCATTGATCATGGTCATTCCTTTTCTGAAACCAGCCAAGTCTATTTTTGGCAGGTCAGGAAAGGTTGTAGGGGCAGCAGTATTTTGGTTTGAGGTGGAGATAATCACAGTCTGGACCTGGGATGGCTTGGCAACAATTTCTTCTTGGATTTTGTTTTTTTCTTGTTTCTTGGTCATATAATGTCTTAGGTAGTAAGCTGAGGTCAAAAATAAAAGCATACAAGATTCCCCTATAATCAAAGAAGAATAGGGGCCCAGGGTTACTAGTTTTGATATGGTTGACATACTGTCATGGCCCATACCAGAGTCCGGCTGGGGTCCTGCAGGGGAGGTGGGCCAGGCCTGGAAAGCCAGGTACACAATTGGCACAATTCTGACCAGATAGTTAACTGCAGTAGCTAGGGAACGCCAACTCCTAGTATGGGGCACAACCTGGTTGGCTAGACCCAATACTGTGATATAGACAAAACCCAACTTACTGAAGTCCTGGGCAGAAGGCACAGTTGGCAAGGGGGAAGTAGGAGGAATATCCAGCATGGAGGACAAAATCATCACTCTTGGTGGCCAGGAGGAGCAAATACATGAGGTTGTAAAGTGTAGTGGAGTTACAAATAAATGCAAAAATAATAATTATATTGGTACAAAAGTAGATAGATCTTGCAAGAAAATAAGGAATCCTGAGGATAAAGACGTTTATTTTTAAGATGTCAACAGTGAGAAGAGCTTCTCCTCCTCACTATTTATACTTACAGGTAATTTTGAGGCTTTTAGTGCCACCAGAGAGCTTATGGCATCAATTGCAGTTAAACTTACAATTTTCACTGGAATTTGCGTACTTGGGCCAGGAGATGGGTGCTCATTGGTTGTCATAAAATGAACCTTTCTTGAACTGCAGCATGCCAAAGTGCCACAGTTATTTATAGATCCCACAAGTGATCAAGCGCCCAATTGTGCAATCAACCAATTGTGCTCCCAGTGTATCATTTCCTGATAGTTGAGAGGCAAAAATTTGATAATAGAATCAATGACGGATTTGAGGCTTGTGGGCCCCTCAAATCCTGGGCCATTTGTTAGTCAAAAGGGGGTTTTCTTGCTTAGGAGATACTTGGTAGGGGTTCCCAAGCTGTGGGGTTTTTTGCCTATAGGAAGGCCAGCTGATTGTCCAGGGTTTTCTGGGTCCTGAACTCCTGTTCTTTTCTTATGAATACTCTTATATTGTATCATTATTGATTTTTTTGGATTAATTATAAGATAATAGGAGTAGTCAATGGTTTGAAGTTATGGTAGCTCATGGAATCTTATTTCCATATTTCATCCTTGACAATTAATTTCTTGGGTTCATCAATATTATTTTATTAGATAATGAAGGGGTCCACAAGGAGCAAGATATTCTTGAGCAATTCCCAGTGATCAATACAGGCATGGAATTTGGCTAGCAGCTATTGGCTACAGGGCCTATAAACTTATTATTTCTTTGATATATATGCCATTTCTGAACCCAATCAAGGAGGTCTTTGGGTGTCTCAAGCAATTTTTCAAGCAGTGGACACCATCTGGTCCTGAGTCTCTATTTGATTTTCTGCAGCTTGGGACCCATACCCTTCCAGAAGGGACCATGGCCAAGTTTTATGGCCACACTGATTTGTTCATCCCCATGCGCCTTACCCAACAGCAATCAATTTAAGGCTTAGTGTGTCTAATTTTTTATATTCTCCAATTTACTATATAAGATTTATTAATTATCATATTATATTTAGAAGCTTCCAAGCCCGCAATTACATTCAATGGGACCATCAATGAAGGTTTTTAATTTATTTATTTTAAATTAAATTATTTTATTATGGCCCATGTTGCCAAACCCTAACACTTGATACAGGAGTATCAAATTTATATTTATATCACTCACATCAAATAAATATATAAGCTAAATCAAAAAGTAAAAAATCAAGTTTTGAAAACTACTGTATATGATGCTTTTATCTATAAATATATTTCTATACAATTTTTATACTGTTTAAGTGTTTTGTCTTTGTAATAATTTTCTGTAATATAAAAGCTTTTTGAAATTAATTATATTGAAAAAATTAATAATTAAAATTATACTAAAATTATTGTGTAATAGGGTTTATTGGGGTTGCCTGTAGTTTGTGCATTGGTATGAAGACACCTGGCAATGGAGGTGGCGCACAACCTCCATCTCCACACTGTACATGGTAGATACACTTTGATTGAAGTATTCTCTGCGGCTTGTAAAATAGAGTATTGTTATGTGGAAATGCAGAAGCAGCTTTTGGGCAGGGCTGCAAACCCATAGATTCCCACCAGGACCTGGGTTTCTTGAATCATGTGATCAACTGAGTTGTACCTTGGGGCAACCTTAAAGGTATCCAGGGAGAGCCTGGCCTTGTAAATCCTAATGTTGCAACCAACTTTCTAGACTTGCCTGCTAATGTATCTTACAATACACGGGGGGCGCTCAATGAGTTGCCCCTTGATGTATCTAATGACATGGATTAATCTGATGGCAATATCAAATGGCAGGTACTTCATCCTAATTAGGAGTGTTACCAATTTGACTTGCTGATCCCCACACAAGTTATTCCTTGGCTTTGAACCTTACATGAAACTCCTCACTATGCCACCCCCTTGTGGCCTTGTGGCTTTCCCCATATGGTATATTAAGCACAATATTCTACAATAAATAAACATTATTCTTATTATTATGTTCTTTCTATTGGACTGTTGTTTCCCCCAATTCCAACTACTGAATCCTCATTGGTTCAGTTGCAACAGTGGTAGCAGCGGTAGGTTGATGACCTATCTAAAACAAAATTCCCCCTAAGAAAGGACAGAGTACGGGTTGTATGGCTACTACCCAACAAGAAACTTTCCTGCCAATCCCCGAGGGGGACATCCCCAACAAGTATGTTATCTATCAATACCAGTTAGTCCTCACAAGGGTGTATAATTGGCTCTGCCTTGGGCAGCGTGACGCCAGTGTCACCCTGCCCCAGTCAGAACTGTCCCAACAC
>QTSX02004786.1:0-12679 GCA_014839935.2 Entomophthora muscae | reverse complement strand
AAGATAGTATTTGACCCATCGTGGGATGACTTGCTGAGGGTGGCGGGTGTATTGTGAGATACAAGCATATGAACGTTGGTCAGAAAACATATCTTCAAAAGCCTCTTATTTTCTAGATGTCATCAACCTGTAGCGGATTTGACTTATTTAGGTGGGTGAATATAAGGGTTCAGAGATAAAAGCATCAATTAATAAGTTGAATTCAATTTATAATTGATATATTGAGAAATATGGAGCTGGCTATGGGCTGTAAGCCAAATAATGGTTCTGCAATATTTAGATCCATATGAAACATGTTTTTAACTGTGTTGAGGATATACTTCTGGGATTATGATTGTTTATAAAAGAGAGGTGAGATTTAAGAAGAGTATGATACCTTTATTGAGCGTTACATAGTTCATCAATAAGCCACACAGTGTGCATGTAGATCTGGAACTTGAATATGTGAATTCTGTGTTAGAGCTACCTTGACTTGATTATTGAGTCTTCTCAGGAAATGATTTCCCAAGAGGGAGTGATTGAAGATGTGACAATATTTTCCTCTTCATTTCATGATCTAGGCTTATATTCTATTGGTCTTGTATATCTCATACTATTTGTTTGGGGGGTGAATGCTTTAAAAACGCTTTTCAGGGTTCCCGTGATGCCATAACTTAAAGGTGAGTGGTTTCTAGCTTTTCGTCCAATTGATTTATATAATCAGAATAGATTGATTTAGCCGTATTGGTAGTGGAGGTTGCCTTGGGCAGCATCAGTTCATTTTTCAGAGGTGGATGGTCTTCTAAGCATCTTGCGTGTTTTTAATCTTGTCAGTAGATAATTGTAGGTAACTTTGTCAAGGTTGAATTCTTTCTTGGTTGTGTAAATATCTTGGCCTTCCAGATTTGATGCATACATGTATACTTTTGTGCCCTGCGGATAGTTTATGTGCTCAATTTATTAAGATGTTTTTAGGATGTCAGTATTTAACTCCGCCCAAAGCCGTGGGGTTCTCTTTGAAGTCGATGAAGCTTGCTGCTGGGAAAGGAAATATGCTTTGCTGCGACTTCAACGGAACCAAGCCCTTGGTTTGCGGATGGTAGCGGTAAATGCAAGGATATTTGGAAGATTAATCCGATTCCTGGTTGTTTGTAGAGTACTGTTGGATCCAGTTCCCCAAAGGATATTTCGGTCCGTGGGTGGGATCGATGACGAGGTTCTATGTCGCTTGCTTCTGATTAAGGAGACCTCGTTTGACTGTTTCCCCAGAGTTTACCACTCTTGGTGGGGGACCGAGGTTGGGTCCCAAACTTGGGGATACTTTGGACAGCTTTCGGAGCCCCTGGGCAACTAAAGACCGCAAATATTTAGATAAGGGGAGGGGCAGCTTTCTAACCCAGCTTCGCTGTAGGACATGCAGCATGACATCTCCAGAGATATCGCCAGGGTCTATAGATTGCATATGTGAGGTACCCATCAAATGAAGCAATCCTCTGGGCAGATATGAAACTGCTTGAAATGGAATCTTTTAGAAGCACATACATTGACCTTCGCTGCTAGATATCCTAAAATTTAAAATGCAGATCGGATCCAATTAATTGATCATATCTGCTAATCTAGGCAGGTTAGATCAACTTGGATGGCAGGGTCGATTTAGATAAATATATGGCAGGGGGCTTCTCGACAAAGATTGGGATAAACTGGGTCGCTGCAAAGAGGCTTCCAACCGATAGTTGAGATGTGGACTGGCCAGCACCAAGCTGGTGGTAATTGTTGATTTAATTAAATGAATCGAGAATTATGCTAACCAATCACATGACAGCGGGGAATAAGTTGGGCATAATTAAAACATCTGGTGGGGAACATTATCCAATAGTACCATGATGAGTCAAGGGTGGAGTTGCGCTGGTTGAAGTAAAATTTATTAAAGGTATTTCAAGGAGTCGGGCCAAGTAAAAGCGTGATCTAGATGGAGTTGGGATCGCTTATGGGTTATAGTCTCGGATGGGGTGGTTGATGGCCCAGGTGTAACGCCTGGTAAATGTTACGGCATGATTGGTAAGTGAAATGAAATTTGTAACACCAGCTGGACTTGATTGGCTGGTAGGTGCTTCGTGCAATAAGACTCAGGGGTAGATTCATATGCCGTCATAAAGCTATAAGAAGCAGTAGTAGTTGTTATATGATGCATGCTGGGCAGTAGGATGTGTCAAGGATGGCTATACCTCTACAAGATGGACTAGGTTGTATTGATTCAAAGATGATGTTTAAATTAAGGTTTATATGATTGCTAAAGTTGGTATTATGTTTTGTAGCATTTTTTATGGACATGTGTATGCATTAAATTATTGGCGGATGGATTGGATATTTAACCGCGTGCAGTGTTGTTGGCGGTTGTAACGTGTTATTGAAAGCGTACGCTTAGCAAGCAAATCCAAGAAGGATCTTTCCGTTCCAAACCACCCTGTTGATTAGTTTTGGCTTGGACTTGAACGAAACAAAAGGCGTGGCATTTGGTGAGCGTGTGTTTTATGATTACTCCGTCACATTGTAAGGATATCGGGTTGGGATGTGGAATTAACTTTTGTTTTAGCCATGAGTTCGGAGTTTATGCAAAGGGGACGGACCCTGCGCCGGGGCAAGACGTTGAACCGCCCTGAGCGCTTCCTGGTGGCGGAGCCGATGCTTGATGGCCAGGGGGAGCGCCTTGACAGCTGGGTCATCTTTTCCCGCGTCGTCACCTTTTGGGCACCAAGCTTCATCCTAAAAAGTGTGGTCTCCCCCACGCCGATGTCATTCAGGCGTGGCGGGAGAAGCTAGCCCTGTGCTTTATAATATCCCTCATCTGTGCTTCTGTAGCCTTCCTCACGTTAGGCCTGCCCTACGCTTTCTGCCCCGAAAGCTCAAGGATGAATGTGGGGGAGCGCCTTGTGGCCATTGGCCCTGCCCCGGGTTCCAAGTTTGCTGCCCCTGGCTACTACATCATTGACCACGCCATATACTCGGGAACCAACCCCGCCTTACCTCCCGGCCTCCCCGTTACTAACCAAGCACACCAGGTTCCCGATGTCACCAGCTATTTTCGCCGCCTTGACAACTACGACAAGGAGTGTACAAAGCTCACTCTGCCGCGGGGGGTCAGCTTCCAGGCAGTTGCCTTCGATCCATGCAGCCCAGACAACGGGAATGGCGGCTGTTTATACGAGCCGATCATGCAGATATACGACCAATTGAATCTCCTGCCGCTCTCCAAGGGAGGGGAGCTGCTACAGGCGGGGTACTCCTGGAACGAGATAAAGCCTGGGCTTACTGTCATCGATGGCTACGTGTTTGATTTCACAACCTACCTCAGCGCCAACCCAACCCCCATCCCCAACGACCCTTTGGACGAGATCCTCCGTCGTGCTGCCCAGCCAGGGGGCCGGGACGCTACTCGGCTGGTTTACCGCGACAAGAACATCCTCGCCTCCGTCCCATGCCTGTGGCAAAAGTACGGCACTGGGCGGCTTCAGAAGTCAGCTGCAGGATGCTTTGGCGTAGACTTCTTCATGACGGTATCGCTGGTTGTGATTCTTGGGATCATTGCTGTGCGCTTCTTTATGGCGTTCCTGTTCCATTGGCTCATCTCCCATCGGCTTTCGCGGCGCCCCCGCAACACTGCCAAGAGGCCCCTGGTAGCGGCAAGATCCACCCCGTGGTCAGGCAAGGTGTCCCGCCGGATCTCAGATGACCCAAACGAGCTGTTCACCATCCTTCTCGTGACTTGCTACTCGGAAGGCGAACAGTCGATGAGGACGACAATTGAGTCGTTGGTTGGCACTGACTACAGCGATGATAAGAAGATGCTGTTTATTGTGGCTGACGGGATCATCACGGGGTCAGGAAACGACCGAAGCACCCCTGAGCTGTGCGTTGAAATGCTGGACTTGGACCCCCAGTTCTCCAACCCAGAGCCCCAGAGCTACATTGCCGTGGCAGCAGGACACAAGCAGCACAACAGAGCGCAGGTGTACGCCGGCCACTTCAACTACAAGGACCACCGGGTACCCACGCTGGTGGTGGTGAAATGCGGCAACCCAGAAGAGGTCGACAAGCCCAAGGCCGGCAACCGTGGCAAGCGTGATTCACAATTGATCTTGATGAACTTCTTTTCCCGCGTCATCTACAACGAGCGCATGACTCCCCTGGACTACGACATGTTTAGGAAGATCCAGCATCTCATGGGCGTCACCGCCGACCACTTTGAGACTGTTCTGATGGTAGATGCCGATACAAAGGTGTATCCCGACTCCCTGAAGCTCCTGACATACTGCCTCATCAATGACCCACTTATCATGGGGCTGTGCGGGGAGACAAAGATTGCCAACAAGCGTGACTCGTGGGTGACTGCAATTCAGGTGTTTGAATACTACATCTCCCACCACCTGGGCAAAGGCTTCGAGTCCGTGTTTGGTGGTGTGACATGTCTTCCGGGATGCTTCTGCATGTACCGCCTCAAGGCACCAAAGGGCGATAACGACTGGGTGCCGATCATCACCAAGCCTGAGATCGTCCAGGAATACTCACAAAACCTTGTTGAAACGTTGCACCAAAAGAACCTGCTCCTCCTGGGAGAGGACCGCTTCCTGACCACCCTCATGCTGCGCAACTTCCCCAACCGCAAGATGATGTTTATGCCACAGGCGGTATGCAAGACGGTGGTGCCAGATGAGTTTGCGGTGCTTCTTTCCCAGCGCCGCCGCTGGATCAACTCCACTATCCACAACCTGCTGGAGCTGGTCCTTGTGCGCAACCTGTGCGGCACCTTCTGCTTCTCGATGCAGTTTGTTATCTTTATGGAGTTGATTGGCACTGTTGTGCTTCCTGTTGCCATTGTCATGACGTTTGTTCTTATTTATTCGGTGACCAAGGCACCCCTCAACTCCTTCTCGTCATCGATGCCGCTAGTCATGCTGCTAGCAGTCCTGTTCTCGCCCGCCCTCCTCATCCTTCTAACTTCACGCAAGCTTATTTATGTCGCTTGGATGGGGGTGTACCTCCTTGCTCTGCCAATCTGGAACTTTGTGTTGCCGGTGTATTCCTACTGGCACTTTGATGATTTCTCGTGGGGAGCCACCCGCATGGTGGAAGGTGAAGCCAAGGGTGCTGCCCACGGCAACAAGGAGGGGGATTTCGATGCATCAAAGGTCTCCCTTCGCCGATGGGAGGACTACGAGCGACGTCGCCGGCGCTCCATCCGCCGCAAGGAACGGGCAGCCAAGGAGCTTGCTTCTAGCAGCCACGATGGCGATTCACACCAGGACCTCATGACTGAGAGCAGTGACCAGCCATACTACTACTACGAAGACGGCAACTCGGCTCACTCTGACTCCCTGGAGCTAGGGCCACCCCAATCCAACTACCAGTACCCCGAGACCAATAGTTATGAACACCCCTTCACTGGCACCTACTTAAACGACCCCTCTGCCAACAGGCCACACTACGCCGAACCCAACGAGAACCACCGGGGGAAACCCATGGGACCCCGCCCCTACCGCTAATCCAAACCAATTGCCGATTGGATCCCTTGTTCTATATCCCAACCAAGCGATGCTTGACCCACTACAAGTATATTTAATAAAAATAGACCAACCACAAGCATCCCAGTTCAACTATGATCTACATAGTACATTTTACCAAAACCAACACTCTTCTTACTTTATTCAATAACCACTCTCTTCCCACCCCCTTTTCTTCTACCACATACTTTCCTGATTTAATCAACAATAGCAGTGGCAAAGTTAAGTTATCCTTCCCTAAATACCACAACTTGTCTCCAACCAGAAGAGCCCACAAGTTAATCCTCCCTCTGCAAGTGAACAACATATCAGTAAAATCCATCTTCAACAACATCCCTTACCCTACAAAGCAGCCCAACCAACCCTATAACCCGAGGAACCCCAACACCCAAAAAAACACAGAAGGTAATGGAGATCTTCCCTGCCATATCCCAGGCCCCCTGCCCGGCCAACATGGGTACCCATGCAGACTGGGATGGATGTAGGTCATCCACCTCAACCCTCCCTGATACGTGAACCCCAAATTCCCCTGCCTGCTTCATGATGGTTGGTATGATTGTATAGTCAATGTAAAGTAGTTCATAACCCATGGTCCCCACTCCTTTCCTGGCATATACCCACGTAAAAGAATATCCTAATAAGCTATCCCTACCTCTTCAAACAACCACTATATCTCAGTTGACAAGCTCTACTGCTGCACGCTCAAGCTGGCTTTATCTGCATACAGCATCGCCAACCCCTAACTATAGGCTCCAATCTCTTGCTGCTGGCTGTACTTACCCGCAGCAGGGAGATCTCCCAGTTGTTCTAACAGCTCGTGCTAGCTCCTTGGCATCCATAAGAGTTCCCACCCAGGTCCCCTGCCTCGCAACCTAACCCCATAGTAGTCTCCCTAGATACTCTGAGAGAAGTTCCCCAGAGAGCTCAGGTCTTGGTTCAATCTATACTAGATCACCATAGAGGCCCCCTGAAGGGGCATGCCCCCATCCAAATCAAGGATAACTGGGGTAGATTCAAGTAACCTGGTTGCCCAAAAAGTATTATGGGTGATTGACGGTTTCCCCAGACATACTAAAGCTACTGCCAGACCTGTGGGGGTGCTTAATAGCCGGCCTAGCATGGATGAGATTTGGGGCCTCTTTGCTGCTACATCCATTTAAATATGATCTTCCAAAAAGCTAAGATACTGTGGTGGCTAATAAGCTAAATGCCCTTGAAGTACCCAGGTTTGTCAGCATCTACACCACAGCCTGCAAAGATACCTGGGAATCAGCTCCCAGGCACTCAAAGCTTGGTAACACATCCGCTGGTCCATAACTCTAGGATTGGTCCCTACTGGTTTCATGAGGCGGTCTCAGCCAAACTGCTGAACCGGCCTTCAGGAAAGATTTCCTGGGGATGGAGACAGTAGAAGCACAATATCCCGAGGAAGATACCAAGCCTAATTGATAGCCATATCATAAGAGACAATACCCCCAACACTTCTGATACAAAAAACCGACAGGGTAGCTGATGTTTAACTATTGTGTCAGGATCAAACACCCAAGTTGAGGTATCCAAGATCTCTGCTAACCTATTGAGCTATCAGCAGTGAACTGGATTGGAAATATAGGGGTATTTCAGTTGTAAACCCAAGTAGCTTATGGTTCAAAGGTCATGATCAATGCTGCTGCTGGCCTAATTTATCAGCCAACCAAATAATATCACCCCCAATCATCTAGAAAGAATAAGGACATATATCAAATTCTCTTGGATCCAAAGCCAGGCATTGATGTCATTGACCCCGATAGAAACTGTGGATTGAATCTAGCCCCTGAACCATATGGATTTAAATGCCCCTTTCCATTGATAACAAATGAAGCTACACTGACTAGTACGTTGCACATGTCATCTTAAACCACTGTCAGTAGTGATGAGGTGGCACTGAGCGCTACATAAATCCAATTACCAATCATAAGCTGGAGAACCAACCTAGAGCTATAAAAGAAGTTCCATCAGCTATCAATACCTGACTAAATTTGCAGCTGGAGCCTCCTGATGCAGCAAACCCCAAGCTTCCTAATCCAGGCCAGGGCTTTGGCCAAGGTCTGTTATCCCTGGGTTTTCTCTTGCAGATGCAGCCTACAATTTACTCTGTGCTTGAAGCAACAATATATTTTAAACTAGGGGTTTTTGCTGCATGATGAATCACTCCTAAACTAACTCTGCTCTCCAGGGCTCAAAAGCCCACATTCTCTAAGTGCCAGGTGCTCTACCAATTTCAATAACTCTCTACATTTCTATATCTTCTTTGGATAGCAGATATTGGTATCAGGTTTAACCAGGGTTAATCTAGATGATAAAGCAAGATGGGATATCTTCTTGTTCCAGATTGCTCTCAGATACCCCTTTGACTTTTTGTGGGAAACTGTAACTTTTCAAAGAATGCTGCTTCTCTTGAGATCCCCTGTATAGCGTTAGCTGGAGCAAACAAGGTTCTAGCTGGCTTACCTCCCCTGTTTCTGAAGCCTTAAAAGCTCCACCCATCATCTGTTCAGATGCCTCAAGAGATCTCTTGGGGCATGGCACCCTTTACTACTCTTTTGGCCAGTTTGAGCCATTATTTGGCTGCTACTGATTTAGGGGAACTTAACCAGCCTTACAATGATGGTAACTCTTGAAGAAAACTCCTTTATTGGGCTCAAATTGGAGCTCTGCTTTACCAGGTTGATGAGCACCTGTCAAACTAATCAATCCCTGCCCCACACCTAGAAAGGACCCAGGCCCCAAAAACCAACCCCCCGCTCAACAGGCTCCAATTCAAGAGAGATTCTTCAAAGGTCTCAATCAAACACCATAAATGACCCTAAGTTTATTCAAGGGCTTGGGGGAAATTGGGGGAGAGCTCTGGAAAGCCACTCTCTCCTGGGCAACACGCCTTGTACAGGGACCCAAAGATTGACTATTAACCCATGATCCAAGCTCATCCAATAGCCTCATCCGGGTTTCTCTCAGTCAAGAAATAAGCTGTCACCTACCCTCCCTCTTAACTCTTGGTGGCCAGCTTAAATTGATACTGGGGAAGGTACTTTCTGGTTGACAGCTGGATGGCTACCTCTTTAGGACTAGTCCCCACCACAATGCTATAAATAGCACAATGATGGCAGACAACCAATATGTAAAGGAAAATGTCAGGACCATCTTTTATGATGATTCCAACACTCATTTTATGCTTAAGGTTGATGAATCTAAAGGCCTTGACCTTTTTGAGTCTGATATTAATGCTTATACAACAATTAATTCACGTGGGACCAAAGAAAACATTGAATCTAATAAGTTATTTATTAATAATAATCACCAGTCACCTGTTAATCTGAGCACAAACTTGAACTCAGAACCTTCCAGCCAATTTTGCTTTCCTTAAAGGAGCCTTCTATGGATTTAGAATTTGAGCAAAAGCTTTCCCAGTTGTCTTGCTGCAACCAATTGTATGTGAGGAAAATATCAGATGACTTTAACAGCACCTGTATCAACTGTTAAGCTCAATAAAGCTGCTATCTTACTGTTTGTCATATACCCAAAGATTGTGACCATTCTTGTTTCTATTTTTAAAAATCTGAGTCTCCTCCTATGTTCCTAAGTCCTGTTGAGTAAGTTGCAACGTTTTACTGATAGTTGAAGAGGTTTATAATGTGTTTTGTTATTAACTGATAAGTTCCCAACCCCACAATTATTCCTGTTATGTAACAGTTCAATCTTCTTTCTTGATTTCACCAATCTATTTACTATACAAGATCTTGAGCCTTGATTACATCAATTGCTCAATCAATAAAGACTTTAAACATATCATCTTCTATTATTTTTTGTAAGACACTAGAACTCTATGAAACCACCTAATCTGTCTCCTCCTTGGGGAATTAGGCTCAAATGGGTTATTCTATTCTTGTTGTGTACTATAGTACGCTCTAACGTGCAAATGGAAACTCATCTAGGATCTGGGGCTAGCACTGAATTCTATGATAATGGGAAATGGGCCCCAGTTGTACCAGGGAAATTTTATCCTGCATCCCTGTTTTCCTCAATCCCTCCCACTAAGCAGAAAGCCCAATCCCCGCCCTCCAATCCTGTTTCTACTAGTCTCTTCTGTCTGTTAGCTTCTATCCCCTTGCTTGCGTATCTAGGCACCAATGCCTTCCTGGGTTGCTTCAATCTGTTATCAGGCAGATGCCAAATCCTTGGGGAAATGGTACATTTAGGCATGGTTTCTGTGCCAATTGGTTGGATGATTATAGGTCTGAATCATTCTGCATTAATCCATAATGTTGCGAAGTTGTTTCCAGCAGGGTGGGTCCCTGACAGAAAATATGTAGCCCTATCATCTTGGGTAGTTTTGGGAAGCCAGGCTTGAGGTGGCACGGTTACAGGTGCAAGCATTAAGACTGCCAGGCCAGTAGGAAGTGCCCACTACAATATAGGTGCTAGCTTGAGTATATAGGAGAAGGATCAACCTAGCAGGGTCCAGGGACCGGTTGATGGGATCATATAATCTACCAACCCAGTTAATGTGATATACATCACATCAAGGAGTTGAGTAGAAGTGGTCTCATTTGTGATCCTAGGCTCTTGTGGGAAGTTGGGCCACATGTTAATAGGCAGATTCACTGGAACCAGATAAACAGGCAGGTGATTGCACTTATCCCTGAAGAGCCAGGGCTGGACAGTGTACCAGCAATCTTTTTGACCAAAGATTCCTGGCTTACATGATCTGACTAGGGGGCAGCTAAGAGGGTATCCTCCAGTGCAAACTCAGAGAAATTCAGGGTTAACAGATATTCATTAAAGTGTATAGGGCTAAAGGGGGAACCAGGAGGGCAGAATAACACAGGTGTAGGGTCTGCAGAATCTATGGGTGAGGCGGCAGGCTGGGCAGAGCCTGCTGGCTTGGTTTGTAAATGGTAGTGAACTAACATGAAATGAGGCAAGATATCATTGAACCACAGGTTCATAACAGCTTTATTACTCAAAATGAAAATACCACTGTTTCCAGGGTACTTGGGGGTTTCATACTACCCTTTCTGGTTGCTCAAAAAAATGTGGGATTTTGGTCCTTGGTTATCTTAATGTCAGTAATCTGGTTAATTGGTTGGTTTTTGGGTCTGTCTTGCTCTTGATGGGTGGATGTTGATTAATATATGCTATGGGCTTTTATTTTCCCAACTTTAATCTCAAAAACATGTGGCCCAGCCAATTGTGTCTTGGCCTTGACACTGGGGGTTGACCCTGGTTGACGTTCATTGGTAGGTGCAACTTTAGATTTCACCAAATTTTCTATTTGGCAGGCAACTAATTCAGCATAAGTCTGGGCCTTTGGTGGTGCGCTCTGTAGGGTAGACCCACCTGACCATAGTGAATTTTTGTGGCTTGGTGGGGGTGCCTGTCAAACATCCCTCTGGCTTGAGCCCAAGAAAATGTGGGCAGCCAGGCCCTCAGCCCTCTGAGCTGGCAGGCCGCCTGTGGTGGGAGTCAGGGTTTGGCCCTCACTCAGGACTTGCTTTAATATTAATAGCAAAATGTCATTTGTGACATTACCCCAGTTGATCTTAGATTTCAATACCACATGGTATATCTATCCCAGGGCACATATCTACCCTTAAATAGTACTAATAAGGGTCCCTAACTGTTAGAAATATTCCTTACATAGAGGTTGATAGAAAGCCACATTTATCCTTGCTCCTGATATGAGTATTAAAAGGAAATGATATCCTAATTAATGTTGATTATATACTTCTGAGAAGTATATAAACAAAATAAAGGGGGAAATTGAGAAGAGAATGATACTTTATTGGTAGAAATTTTAAGGATTATATAGTATCATGAGGATTCACATGCTGTTCATGTACATATAAATATCCAACATGTGGGGAAGTATTTTAGCAAGGTGATGGTGCCAAGTTTGACAATTGGAACAAGTTATTGAGGTGAAAATTGAGTATGCCATCAATACCTAATGAAACACCTTTGTGTGCACATTAAATTGTCCAAAATCACTGGCAAAGTAAGTCAGTACATAGTACATAAAGAAATATGCAGCTATGGATGTTGTTGAATGGGGCACAACCAGGGCAGGACAGGAGTACAGCTAGGAGGAGTTTAATTTTGCAGGCTCCTTGTAGTAGTACTCTTTGGTTGATTCCTGGAAAGGCCCATGTGGTTGGAAATTGTGTTGGTGGCCCCCAATCCCAAGGAAGACTTTAAGGACAGCAGAGAAGATAAGATGGCTCATCTTCTATCTCCTGGGTAAGGGCAGACAAAGCTTAGTGTCTTTGGACTTTTCTTTAAGTAAGTCTTGTAAGTGATTTATGTGATATGATTGAGGGTAATTTCACCCAATGATAGCATAATATATCATCAAGTGAATGTTTTTTATTGTATACTAGTGGCCTTGGTATGGCATGGATAATGAAAAACATTAGATTGGTAACCCTAAACACTTGGTGTTGTCTGAGATTCCCTTTCTGGGGTGGTATTGGGGTGGATTCAGTGGTAATGTATTGTCAATTCCTGGCTGGCAGTAGCATAAGAAATATTGGGATGCTTTCATGCACCCAAATTCATTAGGTGCAGTTAGTGCATGAATATTGGTGCAGTGTAGCTTGTCAACCCCTCCCTTATTTAGAAGATTTTCAATTTAGGCAACATTTCCCCCAAATTGGGAATTAGGGAAATTTCCTTTATTGGTTTCCTAATTTAGAAGTTCCCCATTTAGAAGGGGTGGACAGGACAGCTGTGGCAGGTGTGCCTCCAGGCTGGGAGTGCAGCCAGTGGGAGCCTGGTGGTTGGCTGTGCGGTCTGCGGCTGGCCTATAAAAGGCAGCATGTTCAAAATTTAAAATTTTAACTTTTTTGCTGTGATCTTTTTGCATCAGTTTCCCCAATCAGGGAAAACTGCTGTGTTGTAACTGTGCTCTTTTAGCAGAGTTACACAGGGAAAAATATTTATAAGATGGATAATAATCTTTATTGTGAGATAGTGATTATATAATTCATGTGAATCAAGGATAACAGGAACATGATTGGTGATCACACAGCTGGATGATGAAGGGGTGGCTTGATCCTGATAATGAGTCAAGCGCCAAAACAAGGTATCCACCATGAGGGATCATC
>QTSX02004785.1:0-12711 GCA_014839935.2 Entomophthora muscae | reverse complement strand
CATTCTCTTCTTAATCTTCCCCTTTATTTTGTTTATTATACTTCCCAGAAGTATAAACTCAAAACCAATGAAAGAACTCCCAGCCTGGGTGCCATTTTGCTGCCTTTGAACCCAAGCACCCAAATCCCCCGGCACCATAATTCCCAATACCCTGATGAACTTCTCATGGAAAAATGTTAAGTTTGGAGATGGAGTACTATATAGGCCTAAGGACCCCACATTCCAAACTTATTGCCATTTTTGAATAAAGGTTGTTATTTGGGCTTACACAGCTACTGCCTTATTTTATCTTTGCCATCTATCAAATCTGTACAATATTTTCAGGTCTTCATTCCCTCCTGCCCACAGATTTCTGTTCTCCAGGTGTTCCCTTTGGTCCCGTCCACTTCACAGAGTACCCTCTAAGACCCAAATATAAGGATTAAACCCCAGAAAGGATCCTTAAACTAGATCCCTTGGCCCGCATAAAATTTGCAGGTAGATACAACTGTCAAGAGCCCCTGGATATTCTCAACACCCAAGTTGTTTAGAGATAAATTCAACTACCTGCCTGCCTACAACCTCTGCATGGAACTGCCTGTGACACCCAAGCCAATGCTGGCCTCCTTACCCAACCTACCAACCAATCACACTGGCAAGCTTTTTGGGATTGTGTATATTACCCTCACCATGGTGATTGACACTATAATCCCAGCTGCTGTCCTGTGGTCCTTGGTGGGGAAGTCCTTCTCTTACCTCTTTAAACTATCTCCTCTCTTGTGGTGGGCTCTGCCTGCAAAAAACCTGGCCCACGTAATCCCTGAAAACAACAGGCCAGCTGCCCAAGCTTGGATCTCTGACACATTTGGTAAACAACAATAATCTGATCAATCAATTGTTCAATTTGATTGATTCTGCAGTTATTATTCCTCCCTATTTGTGTTAATGGGTGAAAAATTCTAGTCCCATCCCATGATATCTAATTTCCCAATTCCTCCCATTCACAAAACCCAAAAAACACATTTCTATATATACTTGATTCATATACAAAAAAGACAGTCTTTACCCTTTTACTAATTCTTCTATACACACAGTGTTCATTATCCTGCCTACAGGTATAATGATAGAAGAGTAGGAGACTAATTATCAACAGTCTACAACTTGGCAGCTAGCCTGTTTATAATGATGTCTGTCTGTAATGTTGCCTCAAGTCGGTTAAAACTGTAAGGGATTTTATGAATTGATTGCTCCATATTATTTAATTTGAAAACTCAATGATCAGCCAAAATCTTGATTTGCGCATCCTTGATGCATCTTTGGGTGTGAGAAGGTTGAATTTAGTGGAGTGTGATGTTGCAACATCTTTGATTACTCTCTCTCAGGAAAGTAATTCCCCAAGTGATTCACTGACTAATAATTGAGTTGTGGACACTCTTATCAATTGTCTATCTATTACAGGGATCAAACCTTTCAAGTAATAAGCAGAACACTACTTGAAAAAGCCTCATGACTGCCATGACATACATGGATGTTATGTGCTTCTCATGATACTATATGTACTCTAAACTCATATCAAATGAAGTATCATTCTCTTCTTAATTTTTCCTTTATCTTGTTTATTATACTTCCCAGAACATATACTAGACAGTGGTAGCACAGGTAGGTTGTCCAAATCTACACAAATTCAAGGAGAAAATTATCCAATGAAAAGAACCCAGAGATGGAACTTCCCACCATCTGGAGACAATACAAAGAAGGTCAGGACGTCCCTATGTGATTAAACGTCTTCAACAATATCTTTGTACCAACTAAACAGTACAAAATCCTCAGTACACAAGGAGTTCTGAATCCGGCTCCAATCCCTGATGCAACCAAAATACCCAACATTGCATTCTAACGCCTAGCTCAGCATAAATTGGATTGTTCTCAGGACTATACTGTCAAAATGCAAATCTCTGGCTTCAAAGCACTCAAAATAAGTTTACACAAGTAGGCTACCACTGGAAACTCTGGGCTAGTGAAATTGCCCTGCACATTACTGGGGCTGCCTCCTGCTTTATAAGAAATGGTTTTATCAACACCCTGGTCACAATGAAGACTGGGAAATTTTCAATAACGCCTTCCAGGAAAAATTTGCAATAAAGGACTCTGACATTGTGATCATGACAGAACTCAGAACCTTCAAATGATAGGAACTATCAAAGAGTACATTGCAGCATATGAAGACATACATGATTGAGCCCCTGACAAAATCAACTTTGATGAGGCTGGTGTTGCAACCATTCTTCTTTTCTTGCCTGCTAATTTATCTCACTATACACAGGGGGCATTCAAAGAGCTACCCCATAAGCGTCTAACAACATAGATCAATCTGATGACAATGTCATTTCACAGGCACTATCTCCTAATTAGGAGCGCTGCCCATTTGACTCACTGATCCCTGTGCAAGTTATTCTAAGTTCAAACCTTATGTCAAACCTGCCACTGTGCCACCCCCTGTGTACCTGTGGCTTTCCTATAGAGTATATTAATTACAGTATTCCTCAATAGCCACATCTTATTCTATTCATTCTTGTCCTTTCTATTGGACTGTTGTCTTCTCCAATCAAATACTGAACTATAATTGGTTCAGTTGCAACAGTGGTAGCAGCAGTAGGTTCACAACCTACCTGAAAGAAAAATCCCCCAAGAAAGGACAGAATACAGGCTGTATGGCTACTCCCTACAAAGAGAACCTTCCTTCCAATCCCAAAGGGGGACATCCTTAAAGGATAATACTGTGAGAGAGGGGGGCTAAAACTAACTAAGTTTGACTCCCATCCCAGTGATACAAACCACCAGGATGCTGCCCAGTGGAGGACTGGGACAGCTTCTCAAAGAGGGGACCACAAGGAAGACACGGGGGACATTTGAGGGAAATAAGCGTTCAAGCCCATCAACATCAGTTGAGTGAGCAACCAAGGAGTGTGGATGTGAGTGGGAGGGAACACCTCAGGGACCACAATTGGTACCAAGTTGCTCTGGACCAAACTGGGGAGGGGAGGCACAGAAGACACATCTCCCTCAGAGGCAGGCGAGGTGTGATCAACATTACCCAGATCCAAGTCATCACACGTCAAGCTCTTAACAAAAGCCTCTCCAGAAAAGAGAAGATCACTGGGAAGATTCCAGAGGCTAAGAGGATCTTCACCCACAAGCCAGGCAGACAAGGAGATTTTTGCCCACAAGTCTGGAGAGGTGGACCACAGAAGCAAGAAAAACAAGCCAAAGAAAACACAACAAAATTAATTACCAGGAGTATCATAGTTATGATCTCCTCAAAATTTGGGGGAGAGATTGGTGTATTTTTTTTAAGTTGTTGGCAATAATTTTTGGTCCAGGCAGGGTAATTGAAGCAGGAGGGCAGAAAGGAGCAACAGATTGTGATTTGGATGTTTCATCAGTGATCCTGGGTGTCTTGGCCAACACAAGAAGCAAAAGAAGGTATGAAAATGAGAAGTTTTAATAAAAAAATCAAAAAAAATAGAAATTATAGAGAAATCAATTAAAATTTTCAAGTTTGAGCTGGTTTTGAAAGCAAAAAACCAGAAGAACAACAACTATGCATCAAGGCTTCTTCAGAAGGACCCAGAGAAGATACCAGGTTCAAAACAGGTTGATGCAAGGTAAGCTTCAAAAGAAACACTAACCCTTCAATCTTTAGACTGTAGGGTCTCCAAGCAGGGGTTACAAACAAATTAAAATTTAAAATTAAGTGCAAAAAACTCCACACTTTTAATATTGTTGAAAAATAGACAAGCAGGGGACTGAAAGTCCCCTTGCTGTGTTAAAAGGAGGGGGATTGCAAAGGGGGTGAATCACATGGCCTTTGGAACTGAATCCAATTGGCTGGAGGAGAAATTTTGTTGGACAGGACCAGGGGGACTGGAAAGTTTCAACCTAATTTCTGCGGACCCATTTGATAGGCTAGAAGAAGTCCTATGCATTTGAAGTTCACTTGAGTTTTTGATTGTTGATGTGGCAACATTCAATTGGTTGGTTCTAATAGTTTTTAAATGTGGGCAATACCAAGCCAACAGGTAGTCCAAATTGACCAACGTTTCTTCCCAGGAGGGGGCAACCAAAGGCAATGAATCCGCAGGATAGGCCAGCACAAACCTCTCATCAACTGTGTGTGCCAAATCCTCTAAAAAATTAAGGGGTTTGGCTGGGGTTTTTGAACCTTTCTTGGTGCAGCAGGGGAATATTGTGTGATCTAATGCCAGGGGTGGCAGTGAATTTACAAATATGTTATCTACCAGGATCAGCTGATACTCACAAGTGTGTAAAATTGTTTCCGCCTGGGGCAGCACAATGCAAGTGTTACCCCGCCCCAATTGGATCTCTCCCAACGCATGCTAAACCTCCAGCTTGAGTCTTTTGTGGGTGGCGTGGAAGGGGCTGACATTGTTAGCTGGCTCCATTCCACAGAAACCCGCCTCCAAATCTGCCAAGTGCCAGAATCTATGTGGGTTGCCACCACATCTGGGCGCCTTACAGGGCCTGCTGCAGTATGGTTTACCAACTAGGCAAGCCAAGGGAAGAATTTTACTTAGGCAACATTTAGAGATGCTGCCAGATCCTGTTACAGTGAAACCTTTTCACCCGTTGTAGTTAAAACTCCCCTCCTGGCCATCAAACAAACAGGATCTGTATCCAAATACCTTGCAGCTTGGCAACAAGTCCTTGCTGCCGCCCCAGAAGCTGTCACTGACAGGAACACCATGTTGCTCACTCTTATTGTCAATGGGCTCAAACCCCACATTTGCAAGTGGGTTTCCATAGAGTGTTATACCTCTATTGACAACTGCTATACAGCCATTGTAGAGGCCAACAACAAAGCCTTGATGGGGTTCTGCAGATCCAATTATGTATCTTCCTAGTCTTTTCTTGTGCCTGGCAGCACCCACATCCAAGTGGTCTGCCGTCAATCTTGTCAGCAGGAGAATGGGGCTAAGCGCCCTCACAAAGGGAAACTCCAGCTAGCTCAGATTGAAGACCTGGGAAAAGCCTGGGGGTTGTAGATACAAGAGGTTCTAGAACCCCACTAGACCCACACTCCCAATCTCTCCTTGCTAAAAATCCCTGCAACTATAATGTGTACAATGTCAAGATTCTAGACTTAATCCAAATTCACAATGACACCCCTGTCCTCCAAACCAGCCATTCTTCCAATAAAATCACTCACTTGGCCTACCCCTTCCGTTTCTGTGGTAACACCCATAAGCTTTTGGTAAACACCGGGACCAATCACACCATGGTAAACCAGGAATTTGCAGATTCTCAACAACTAGATTGAGTGCCTAGTTGATTCAAAGCAGTACATGTAGCCAACTCCTTCACGGTAGCAATCACACATGAGAAAGCAACTGTGAGAATTGGGGAGCAGGTTAAGAGGAAATAAAACCAAGCTCTCAACCTCAATAAAATTGCAGTTTCAGCAACAACAAAAAGGTTGCTACCAACAATTCCTGGGAGGCCAAAGGGGGGAGGAATCACTTGAACATCAAAAGCAACAGGCAAAACCAGAAGGCCAAATTAAACTAACAAATTTCAAACTTTATTAGAGTAGAGAATGATAAAGCAAGATCTTTTACAACTCTTGCATTCATTTAAGGGATGTGATAGGATTGGGGTGGTAGATTGAATGTCACAAACCAATCAACCAATGATATGCGCAGATACAAATGCATTTCTTGAGGCAGAAAGATCTTGGCAAGTTTTGAATGGACAAAGTCAAAAGGAAAACCAAACCAACTAAAATTGAGGAGCCTGCTTTGGATGCAATTCCCACTGCTTCCGGTTGCTCTTGCACATGATATTTAACCAGGGGTGTCTCTTGGGTGGGTTAGGTGGGGCATATTCATAATAATTCCAAAATATTAAGTTGATGGCCTTTCTTGGGCTTTTTCAGTAACCTTTTAGATAAACATTCAAACATAATTTGGTAGAAATTCCCAAGCATTTGGCAGGAATTGACGTGGAGGTCTAAGAGGGAGGCGTAAATTTACATTAACCTTCTCCATGAGAATGGGGAATATCCAGGTCAAGCTCCCTGGGCCAATCATGGCAGGGCTAGCCACAACGTTATTGCCTGTCTCAACTGGCTCTGTCACAACCACCCATATATTAACTGGGATACCTCTGAAATCACCCTTAACCAAAATGGGGTGGGCTTCTGGTTCTACCCCATCAAGATGAGCAAACTACTCCTTGACACTATATTTTTCAGACTCACAGAGACCAGTACGTACAATTTCAAGGGGGGAAGCTGGAATTTAATCAGTGTTCAGTTGAAGTCATCCGCTCCAAACCAACTGCAACCCCTCTCTTGACCACAAAACTGCCACCAGCACTTGTAGCACTTCTCAAGGAGTATAAGGACATCTTCAGTGAAACACTAGACCAACTTCTCCCTCTGAGAGAAATACAATGTGCTATTCAGTTACAAGGGTCATTGCCCAAGGCACGTCTCCTTTATTGCTTGATGCCCAAGGAAGAAAAGACTCTCTAATAACACCTTGTGGACGCGCTCAATAAGGGCTTTATCTGCCCCTCCCTCTTGCCATATGGGGCTGCTGTCTTCTTTGTAGCTAAGAAGAACAGGTCCCTTTAATTGGTAATCAACTACTGCACTCTAAACAAGGTGACAGTCAACAAAAATTACCCCTACAGCTAATTAACAACCTGTTTGACACACTCACAGGTGCAAAGATCTTCAGTAAGATTGATCTCACTGCAGGGTAAACCAGGTCTGTGTTTCACTAGGAGACAAGGCAAAAACTGTGTTTCACACATGCTACGGGTTGTTTGAGTGTTGTGCCATGAACTTTGAAATGACCAACACTCCTTGTACCTTTTCCAAGTTGATGAATAAAGCCTTTGAAGATCTTATTGGGAAATGTGTTGCTGTGTATCTCAACAACATTATTGTCTTCAGTCAAGACCAAACAGCACATCTCTAACATCTTTGCGCTATACTCAACACCCTTTGTAAACACCAGTTAAAGACTAAGCCTTCCAAATATGAATCCCTTTGGTTAGAGCTTTTTTCTGGAGCACACCATATCTGCCCAAGGGATAAGGCCCAACCCTGCCAAAATAAAGACAATTAACAGCATGCCACCCCCACCAATGTGGGTCAGGTGCACATATTCTTGGACATAGTCACATGTAGAAGTTTATTTCAAACTGCAGAGAACTAATTGAATCTCTCATTAAGCTCCTAAACACCAAGAAGTGCTTTCACTAGACACCTGACAGAGACCAGGCCTTCAAGAAGTTGAAGCAGAGACTTACATCTGCACCTGTATTGCAGTTCCCCAATTGGAACTGCCAATATGAACTCAAGACTGACACCTCTGACAGGGCCATAGGAGGCGTGTTAAGGGTGGAAACTGACAAGGGTGTCTTCCTTTCCATGGCATACAAATCCAGGAAACTCACCAACTCAGAGCAATGTTACCCTATACACAATAAAGAGTTGGCAGCAATTGTGCACTGTGTTGAGAAATGGCGCTGTTAACTGGAAGGGGCCGCCTTTCCATCCCGTGTCCTGACAGATCAAAAGTCACTCCAGTACTTTAACACACAGTCCCACTTGACACACCACCAAGCAGGCTGGGTCAAGCATCTATCCCCTTACCAGTTACACATTGAATACAATCCTGGGAAGGAGCTTGTCACAGCAGACACCCTCTTAAGGCTATATGTAGTGTCCATCACCAGGGACAATGGCTTGGACCCAGATTGGCCAATGCTTTATCTTTGTCCTGAGGCAACCTGTTACAAAGGCCTTAATTTGGTAACCATCTCCAAGCTAAAAGACAATGATAGTCAGTTCACCACTAATGCTGGCAATGTCTGCCACCGGGCGGAGACAGGTGAAAAGACACCCTACATCCCCACCACACAACAAGGCAACATCATACTACATTACCACCACACTTTGGGTCACATCAGAGGACGCAATCTCTTTGAGATCATGAAACAAAAGGTTTGGTGGCCACGCATGCACCAAGATATATTGGATCTCCTCAAAACATGTGTGCTGTGCAAAAAGAATATGTCCAAACCTGCACCCCCCAAGTCTGTCCTGCCCATCAAGGCTATCTAACCCTTCAAACAGTGGGCCCTTGATGTGGTTGAGCCCCTTCCTGAAGACAGACTGGGAAAGAAATACATGATAACTGGCATCAACTACTTCACTTGCTGGCCAGTGGCCTGGGTGACAACTAACCACACTGCCACCACCATCACCTGCTTTATTGGCAAGAAAATTGTGGCCTGCTTTGGGCGGCCCAAACACCTCATCACAGATAGTAGCCCCAAACTTGTTGGACAGGTCATGAAGGCATACTGCGCCAAGAATGCCCTCTAACGGATAGTTACCACCCCTTATCATCCACAAGTCAATGAACGTGTGGAACCGCTAAATGGCTCCCGGGAAACCCCCCTTGTTCATAACTCTTTCTCTAAGTCAGTGGCGTACCAAAGCCCAAGAAATTGAACACAAACAAATCAAGGAAAGGACAAACACTTCAAAGCAAGATATGCCATAGGTGATCCTGTCTACGCCCTCAACCCCAATTCAGCCAAATTAGAACCCAACCACTTGGGGCCCTTCAAGATAGCCACGGTCTATGACAATCACATCTACCAACTTGAAGATGCCCAGGAAACACCAAGAAGCTCCACCATGATTGATTGCGCCCCTGATGTGCCATCCCCACACAAAAGTTGTTCAAACGGACCTTCCCAGATCTCCCAAAGACTCCAATCCTGGTGTCTGACAACAAGCAGGGGGCAAGGGGGGTGTTGCAACCAAGTTTCCAGACTTGCCTGCCAATGTATCTTACAATACACAAGGGACAATTTATGAGTTGCCCCTTAACATATCTAACGGCATGAACCAATCTGATGGCAATATCAAACCACGGGCACTTTATCCTAATTAGAAGTGCTGCCAATTTGACCTGCTGATCCCCACACAAGTTATTCCTTGGCTTTGAACCTTACATGGAACATGCCACTATGCCACCCCCCTTGTGGCCCTGTGGCTCTCCCCATATGGTATATTAGTCACAGTAACAACCAATAAACATCACCTTATTCTTATTCTTGTCCTTTCTATTGGACTGTTGTCTTCTTCAATCAAATACTGAACTATTAAGGTTAATTTGAAACATTAGGTTGTTACAATCACTTGCTTCACTTAGTTATTACCTTTGAAAATAATAATAACTTAGACACCTACATAATAATGTTCTTCCTAGGTTATAGCCATACTCTATTTAACACAAGGTTAATCCCAAGACACCATACCAACCAAGAAGACCTATTTACAATGCACAGCAAGCATATTCATTATTTATAATATTTTGGAAGTTAATATGGCAGACACTGTAAAAAATACCATCTTTTTGTTGCCACATCTTACCACATTTATAGAAAACTAGACTTTGCCTACATGATCATTCTTGGGCTTGCCAAGGTGATCTCCTACATGAAAGCTATGTGACCTTGGGCAATTGTGCTTAACTACTTGGTAAGATTAGTACCAGCCATGTACTGAACCTTTAAGGCTTGTCTCATCACTGTCTCTGATAAAACTTCTGAAACTAACTCAGTCCATGACAATGCCTCAATTACTTTCTTCAGTGATTTGAGGAATTTTTTTGTAAGGTTGGGACATTTAACCTATTAACATCCCAAATTAATGTCAATTGAGTGTACATTATACACTTACACTTTAATTTAAGGCTGAGTTTATTTTGTTCATCTTCTTTAGCCATAAAATTCACTGTACAAGAATGGTCTAAGCCATGACATGAATTTCAGATTTATGAAAATATCTATAAATGTAAACTTAATTCTATTGTTTCTTATTTTCAATAGTTGAAACTTATAACAATTGGCTTTTTCATTTTTTCAGTTATTATACTTGAATTGTATTTTTAGAATAATGTTGGCTTAGAAGCTCATTCTAACTGTCCTATTGACCAATGGAAATAGCATATGTGCTTAAATATCTTTAACTTTTTTGCTCTCCTAAAAGCTTCAAGATTCATGTTCTATTGTTTAGGAATTGTTTGAGAATTTGGATTCAAAACCAATTATCTTTATGAGGAGCTTGAAATAGACTCAGAATCACTCCTTTCCCCATATATATTTTCTAAATTCAAAGATTTCTATAAATGGTGTAATGGTGATTTACAAATATCAGATATTCAGCTTACAGGAGAACAGGTACAGTCAAGCCATCAATAGCATTAACGCCAGTCAGGCAGAACTCAAGGCAACAACAGTTAAAGAGACTAAAACTAGAATCAAAAATAAGTTACAGAAAAAAGAGAAGTTTTTTATCACGAGACAGGCACAATTTAAAGCTCACTGATAAGCGTTATCTTTTATCAGATATCAGAGCTGATAGTGAGATCGCTACGACAATGGTGATTGAGATTCAAACGTTAGACTTGATTTTGTTCAAGTCTTTCTAGAATGATGACGAAGTTTGATGGTTTTTTAAATAAGTGACTAGCCTTAATTAAACTTGTTATATATTAGTGCTAAAATCTACCTTTTCAAATCTACATCGCATTTTACCAACTGGAGTTCAAAGTCCAAGCAAGTAAATATTTTTTGTTATGTTTGTGTTATTCAAATAACTTTTAATAAGGTTTACCATTTTAGTTGAAAGTTACTTTTCTTTTTCCCGCTCTTTATCCAAAAATTACTTGGTCAATTACAAGAACACTGAGCTTGCACAATTTTGTTCACTTGTTTTTTAACTGCAGTGTTATTCTGCTATTAAAATTTTCTTACAAGGTGCTACAATCTTATTCTAATTTTTCTAAGGGTTTCAATGACAACTTTAACGTCATCTTCTTTGCTGCAGACTCAAGTCAAAATTAGAGATATTGAAGCTGTTGATTTAAAGCTCAGGCGTATTTTTCAAGATGGCTCAAGTAAATTACATATCATAGCTGGTAAATCGAAACTACTTTGTCTTATCTCAACTTCTAGACTTTGATTCAACCTTGACAAAACATTCAGTGAATGGGAAGCGCAACGTAATATCACATGCAGTTCTTACTCTTTCAGACAAAATATCTGAAGAATTTAAATCTAAATAGTGGTGCCTTGGATAAAAAATATTTTCCGATGCAAAGTTCAGAGCTATTGAGCTTTGAAGAAAAATATTCTAAAATGACTGAATGTTGGAATCTTTACAATCAAGCATACATTGAAGAAAAACTTAGTCGCAAGTCACTTAAAGCAGCTCTATATGGGATTTCTCCTGAGTATCGTGTTGGCACAGATATCTTATTTGAAATTTGCGAGAAAAAAGCTCTTCCCTTGCTAATATTTTCAGCTGGAGTCACAGGTATCTACTTTTAAATATGGCCTGAAATACTTATGTTTGCTCTCAAGATGTAATTGAAGTTTTATTGGAAGAAAGTGGTTTAATGAAACCACATGTACATGTTCTTTCAAATGCCATGATTTATTCTCCTGAAGAACCAAACTTATGCGTCGGATTTACTTCTCCTCCAATCCATATACTTAACAAAGGGGAAACACCTGTCTCTGAAACCCCCCATTATGACTTGATCGCCTTGCGAAAGAATATCATTCTTCTTGGGGATAGTCTAGGCGACTTACAGATGAGTAAAACAATCCCACATGAAGCAATCCTGACTGTTGGATTCCTTAATCATGATGTCGAAAAGAACATGAATGCTTATACCAAATCATATGATATTGTCATTATTGACGATAGTGACTTTGGTCCCGTGAACCAGATTTTATCTAATTTACATTAATTTATAAGTATCTATTAAATCTACTTTATTGAAAGTATCAAGTTTCTATTATCTTTATACATCCTTACAAACTCCGGTCAGCTCTTTTAACTATATTAAGAGCCTTTCTCATAGATGCCTTTTAAAGACCAGTAAATGTAAAAAATGAAGTCTGATAGCCTGATTCCACAACCTATCTGATAAAGTAAGTTGCTAACTAGACTAAATATATATATTCTGATAAGGAGCGCCTTTTTTAGGGAAGCTTCAAATATGGGATTAAGAAGAAGAAGTATATTTTATTGGATAATACTTAGACTTATATAAGCTTTAGCTGTGGCGGAGTTTTAGTTAGATCAAACCTAGGGCCTGGTCATGTGCAGGATGGGTTCAAGTCGCTGGATACCTGGACAGTCATGTGATATTGGTTTGCTGCCATTTCTGAAGGTCAAATAGACAGGCACTCCAAATTAAGTAAATGACTGGATGTTAAGTGGAATGGTAGAGCCAGAATACTTGTACATCCAGATCCCTCAACAATTCCCTTGAAAAGATGATTAAAGCCGCTGTTGAAGAAATCTCCTTTCACCACATCAAACATACATTAGTTTTCAAAGTTATGGCACTAAGCAAAAATAGCTCAGATTCAAGCAAAATCCAATTATTGGTGTAAAATTTACACTCTGTTAACAGGGATTTTTGGGCATTGATATGCCAAATGGGCAGGAAGATATTCTGTCAATTTTTGTCCTTCAAACAATTTTTTGGCAACCAGCATTAAACATACTAGTTTTCTGGCACTCTAATTAAATACAAATAAAAACAAACCAATTTCTGTCAAAAAAAATAAATCTAATCAGTTGCTAACTTTGACAGTTAATAAAAACAT
>QTSX02004784.1:0-12798 GCA_014839935.2 Entomophthora muscae | reverse complement strand
TGATCCTTTGGCCCAATCTAAAAATAACCAGACACAACAGGCCAGGCCCTTGGCACATTGCAAACCCTGCCTGTTCAGAGAAAAATACAACTTCACTCCCTGCCTACTAATTAGACATGGGGCTTTGCCCTATATTACTAAACCAATGCTCACATCTGCCACTGAACTTCCCCTGTACCATACCAACAGCTATTTGGAATAGTGTACACATGCCTACCAGGTGGTTGCTCACTATAATTACAGGCACTCGGCCTTCCCCTGGTCCTGGGTGGGAAAATCAATGTTCTTCCCTCACTCTCATTAAGTTAGCACCGATCTCTTTAGTGAGCTTTTAGCCCACTCCACCCACCACCCAACAGTTCCCAGACACTAGCAAGCCAGCAGCTCAGGGTTAGTTCCCTGACAATAAGCCCCTCCAGTACTTCAATATACATTCACCTCTTACTCAACGCCTGCAAGGGACCCTCTTTATAGAGAAAAATATAGTTTTGGCATCAAAAGAGTTCATTACTCTTTAAAGCAGTAGTAGCTCTTCAAGCTGTAGGATAGGGGTTGGGCAAGGACCAGGATAGCACAAGGTAGCTGGTCCCTGAGATAGTATACAAGACAGGAGTGGGAAAGAGCCAGATGATAACTAAGGACCACAGATGGGGCATTGCAATCATCTGCTATAAGGAGATACTATTAAACTCTCAAGTGAATAATATGGCAAGATAACTTTATTGTAGAAATAAATGTTAATCAAACTTTAACTTGGAATTTAGATGGGAGTCCTTATAATAAGGAGGGATAATTGGGGGATACCATCTTGATAAGTCTGAAACTAGGGACAGTGCTTTCCCTGAAGGAATTGTGGTGCAGGTTATTTTCAGATCTATTATAGTAACAAATTACTGGCAGATTGCATTTGCATCTGAATTACTGTTGGCATAGTGGCAGTTAATTGGCAATTGATTGAGCATTAGTAACCTAGATGATCCAAATTCAGAAGTTGGAATATGTTCTCCTCCATTGAACAATTTTTTTCAGAAAGGTGATTTCTGACAACATCAAGAAGCATGGGCCAAACACATGTCCCCTTATCAACTATGTATAGAGTATAATCCTGAAAAAGCTGGTCACAGCTGATGTACTCTCCAGGATATACATAGTGTCAATCACAGGGTAGGACAGCCTAGACTCTTATTGTCCTATGCTATACCTCTGTCCTGAGGCTAACCAATATGAAGGCCTTAACTCAGCAACCATATCAAAGTTAAAAGATAACACAAGCCAGTTCACAAAAGATGCTGGGAATGTCTGTTGCTAGGCAGATACAGGAGAAAAGAAGCCATATGTTCCCACCACACACCGGGAAGATATCATACTGCACTACCACCATGTGTCATTTCACGTCACATCTGAGGATTTAACCTGTTTGAAATTATGAAGCATAAATTCTGGTGGCCACATATGTGCCAGGATATCCTGGATCTCCTTGAAACTTGTGTGCTATGCAAAAGAAAAACAATGTCCAAACTTCTCTGTCAAAGTCAGTGCTACCCATCAAGGCCATGAAGCCCTTTGAAAAGTGGGCTCTTGGCATTGTAGGCCCCTTCCTGAAGATAAGTTGGGAAAGATATACATCATTGATGACATTGACTACTTCATGTGCTGGCCTGTAGCTTGGGTAACACTCAACCAACTGCATTGCCACTGCCATTGCTTGGTCCATTGGCAAAGAAATTGTGGCACACCTTGGCCACCCCAAGCAACTCATTGCAGAGGGTGGGTATGAGCTGGTGGGTAATGTCATGGAATTGTACTACTTAAAGGATACCCTTGATCAATTATTTACCATGCCATATCCCCACATCTCAATAGTCAAGTAGATGGTTTAAATGGCTTGCTGGTCCAGCTGATTGCCAAGCTGCCCCAGGAACACCCAAACACCGCCTGGATGAAACATATCCTGACTGTGCTGCTCATTCTGAGGGCCAGAATCAGCCACAGCACATGATTTAGTCTCATTGTGCTGTCATTTGGTACTCCTGATGGTATGAAAGGGGTTGACACGGGCAAGTTGAGATCAACTGTCCCAGACAAGCCACCCCTCACCACCACTCCCTTGTTAGCACAGTGGCAAGCCAAGGCTTGTGGAATCAGGAGAGAACAAATTAGGGGGCGGCAAGACACCTGAAAGCGCGCTATGATGTAGGTGATCCTGATTATACCCACATCCCCAAATCTGCAGAGCTCAACCCTAACTATCTTAGGCTCTTCAGGGTGTCTGCTGTCTATGCCAATCATATTTATCAGCTTGAAGATTCCCAAGGTAACACCAAGAAGCTCCATCACAGCTTATTATGCCCCTGCTGCGCTGTACCTGCCCAGAAAAGTTCTGTATGTAACTTACCAGATCTTCTGCAGATTCCAATCCTAGTGCTGGACAACAAAAAGTGGGGAAAGTGTTGCAACTGAACTAATGATAGTTCAGTGTTTGATTGGGGAAGACAACAGTCTAATAGAAAGAACAAGAATAAGAATAATAAGATAATGTTTATTGGTTGTTATTGTGACTAGTATATCATATGGGGAAATCCACAAGGCCACAGGAGGTGGCAGAGTGGAAGGTTCCATATAAGGTTTGTGATTGTGGAATAGCTTGCACAGGAATCAGTATGTCAAATTGACAGCACTCTTAATTAGGAGACAGTACCTGTAATTTGACATTGCCATCAGATTGATTCATGTTGTTAGATACGTCAAGGGGTAACTCATTGAGCGCCCCCTGTGTATTGTGAGATGTTTTGACAGGCAAGGAGGGAAACTTGGTTGCAACACCCCCATTGCCCTTTGCTTGTTGTCAGACACTAGGATTGGAACCTATGGAGGATCTGGAAAGGTCTGCACAAAGAGCCTTTGTGCGGGAATGACACAGCAGAAGTACAAGCAACTGTGGTGGAGGGTCTTAGTGTTTCCTTAAGCGTCTTCAAGCTGATAGTTGTGGCTGTTGTAGACAGCAGCTACCTTGAAGGGCCCAAGATAATTGGGTTCCAATTTGGAGGAGTTAGGATTGAGGGCGTAGACAGAGTGACCCACTGCATACCTTGCTTTGAGGTGTCTAGTCCCCCTTGATCTGCTCTTGCTCTATGTTGCAAGATTTGGCATGCCATTAAACCAGGGAGGAGGTGGTTACAATAGAAGGCTTTGCAGAAACTGTGGACCATAACTTTCCTTGTTCCACTTTATCAGATCATCAGGAGTCCCAAAGACCAAGACACTGGGGCCAAAACCTGTACCACAATTGATTTTGGCCCGTAGGATAAGTAGGGAGGTGGAGAGATGTTCAGTCCAGGCATTATTTGGGTGTTCCTGTGAGAGCTTGACAATTAGTTGTACCAGGAGCCATTCAGGCATTCTATGAGTATGTTGGCTTGGCTTTTAACTGATGTTTACAAAGGGTGTTGAGTACAGCACAAAGGTGTTGGATATGTGTTGTTTGGTCTTGACTGAAGACAATAATGTCATCAAGATGCACAGCAACACATTTTTCAATCAGGTCTTCAAAGGCTTTACTCATCAACATGGCAAAGGTGGAAGGAGTGTTGGTTATTCCAAAATTCATGGCACAACACTCAAACAATCTGTAGCATGTGCAAAAGGCAGTTTTTGCATAGTCCCCTGGCAAAATGGGGACCTGGTTGTACCCCAAAGTGAAATCAATTTTACTAAAGACCTTTGCACCTGCAAGCATGTCAAACAGGATGTCTAATTAGCAGCAAGGGATACTTGTTCTTGACTTTCACCTTGTTTAAGGTGCGGTAATCAGTTATCAGCCAAAGGGACCTGTACTTCTTAGCTATAAAGAAGGCTGTGGTTCCATATGGTGAGAGAGAGGGCAGATGAAGCCCTTATTGAGCATGTTAACAAGTTGTTGACAGAGAGTTTTGTCTTTATTGAGCGTCAAGCAATAGAGGGGCCGCTCCTTTGACAGTGACTCTTATAATTAAATAGCATGTTATATTTCTCTTGGAGGGGACAATTGGCCTATTGTTTTTCTAAAGACGTCCTTGTATTCCCCAAGAAGTAATACTAGTGCTGGTGGCGGTGTTGGGACCAAGGGGAGGTGTAGTGGATTCAGAGCAGATGTTCTCCACTGAACACTGGTTGAAGTCCAGCTTCTTTCAGGATTCACATATCTACTGCTATTATGAAGCTTTTCTTATTTCTAGAATGGGTTTCATGCATCTTTTCACTCCAGAAAATCAACAATTTTAATTCCTTGCACTTCCTTTAAATTCCCTTGATTTTATGGTCTAATTCAACCTAAATCTAAGATTAAATCACTTTTTGAAGCTTACTTGATCATCAACAATTCTTGAACCTGGGACCTAAACAATAGGGTTAACTTAGTCAATTCCAAATCAATTTTACCTTTTATTCTTTTGCTTTACGTAAGCAGTCTTTGTACTGAATTTTTCTGGCTTTTCACCTCTTTTTGCTCAAACTTGAGTTAGCCAAACACCAGTCCACTGCTCCTTGTCTTTTCTTTTACCAACAATTTAACTTTTCTAAGTTAAAGCACAATTATGTGTTTGCTTTCCCTTTCACAGGCCAACTTAACCAATCTTGGTTAGGTTATGTTCTCCTTTTGATCACCTTGATCACTCAGGCTTTAATGAATAGCCATTTTTTTATTCAGCCTCAACTTAAGTTAAGATTGTTTGACTTGCACCCCAAAAGGTACTTGTTATATTTTGTATCTTGTATTTTATTTTCCTTTTTCTTTTTTTTGAATCTAGTTTTTTTCATCTTATCTTTTGAATATTAGTTATCATTTTATGATTCCCTTTAGCTACCTTTATTATTAGCTAGGCAATCTTTTTAGTGGCACTCAACCCCTTATAGTAGATAGCTTCAATCCATCAGCTAGTGATGAACAATTTTCTGATTTAGAGATAGAGTTTTTGAAACAGTCCTCATTCCTTAAGACTGAACCTTACTTTATTTTCTTAGGATTGATTAATTGCCATAGCCCTTATTTCCCCTCTTATAAGCTACTAGGAGCTTTAGTTCAGCTTCTATTACAGATTTTGCCTACTTCCCTTTATTTAACCAACATCAATATCCTTGGTTTGAAGGCTCTAGCTTATAATAACCTACCCAAACACCTAAGACCTTACAGCTTCCCTCTTTGAAGTTATAGGTGCCTGTCTCTGTGAGCCGTACAAGCATAGTGTCATGGAGTATGTCAGAAATTGTGCCATTAATACTATTTTGATATGGCCTTCAAATAATGATATATGCAAATATTTGACTGGTTTTGCTTTAAAGTTTGGGAATTCCCCGCCTTCTGTAAATGGGTCTATACCAATATCCACCCAATCTGGAATACCATACCCTCCCTTGTCTGATCCTGGTATGACCTCACCCCAACGTGACCCCCCTCTGCCACTCTGTCTACCTAATGAGTGATCATTGTCCCTTGTCTGCTATTTAAGTAGAATCTTTTCTCCTAATAAAGCCAAGTTTATTCACATTTGTGTTGGCTTTAATATTCTTCAAGCTTTTTCTTTTCCTTTTTGCCAAAAGGAAGTCCTCATCTTTTATTCCAGGAAATTAAGGTATGTGCCCTTAATTTTGCCCTGAAGGGCTAACCCAAAGCTAGCTTTGAACCTCAAATCTTTTGTTATAGAGATTTCCCGCTGTTTCCTCCTGGATGTTGTCCCCAGGAGCCAAACACAACAAAATGGTGCTCACTACAGGGGCTGCAAACCCCTTGGTTACCCTGTTCCTGCGTGCATTCTCTGGCCCTTCCCCCTTTGTTTCTGAAGTACCCAAGCAACCTAAAGTTTCTAGTCTCCCTCTAGAAGAAGATATCACTGATTTCCCCTCCACTCCTATGGTAATGGTGCTGTCCCCCAGGCCCTCTTGGGACCCCCTTCCAGATTTCTCACTCAACTAAAAGCAAGCTTGTGCCGCTGCCCATTCTCTCTTCCACACTGGCGCTGTGGCAATGCACACTATCCCTGGTCTCTGCCCCAGAAATGTTTTGAAGACCTATATTTCTTCTTCTTGGATTTTGGTTTCCCCCGCGCTAATAGAATCAATGGAGAATATTGGCATGTTAGTTAACCAATTTATTCAACCTGTGCTGGTCCATCATCAATTGGCGTTGGGATCTTAAAACCAGCTCTTGACTGCCGTAGCCACCGCTGTTTCTAACAACCATGCTCAGAATATGGCCTATCAAGTATGATCTCATAGCCTCTTTGCTTGCATTTCAGATAACCAGCACAACTTGCTAGCTTCAAAAAAGTATCTGACCTTGTCTCTAAACTCTCTCCGCTCCTTGCTCCCTGGGTATATTAATGATCAACTTTGTGAACTGAATGACCACCAAGATACTTGGCGTAGTCATATAGAGTCAAACTTTCTAAAATATTGTCAAGATTTTGAGACTCTAGTTGCTGAACACAATCAGTTTTGAGAACATGTTAATACCCAGCTTGAGTTGGTTGGGACCCACGTCAATACATGGGGTCAGCATCTGCACCTACAGTATGGCTTGGACAAGGCTGCTTTGGGGAACACCCTGAGTCAGGTTCAAACTATGTTGATGATAGGGTAGTTGCTATTGAAGTGACTCCGCCAGCTCCTTTGGTTGACATCCTGTCTGCCTTTGAAGCAAGGGTATGGGAAGCTATAACTGAACTCAAAACTACTACTTGACGTCAAGCCTCTGCCCCACATCCACTGCCTGTCAAACCTACACCTGATCCTTGCATTGCCATGCTAACTGTCCAAGTGGCTACTTTGCAAGGCAATATTGAGTAATTGAGGCAACCTCTCTCTGACCCTAAAGACTTGTCCTCTGAGTCTGATGGCAAAAGGGGGCTGAAGCCTCTGGTACTCCTACCCACCTTGACCATGGATGTTGCCCTGGGTTAGAGGGCCAAACCCGTGTCAACTGTGCTCTTGCCTTGGATCACTTAGCGGCAGTAACTAATGATGTGGCAGATCAGCAAGATGCTCTAGAACGCAAGGTGCAACCCCTCTCTTGACTCACAGAGATAATAAGTGGACAAGTTACCCCTCAGGTTGCTCAAACAACTTCTCTGACTACTCATATTAATGGGGTTACTGGCACGTTGGCAGTACAACAGATTAAGATTGATGAATTTAGAGCTGCTCCTGCTACTGCCAGAGATATCAGTGGACAGAATAGCTCTACACTGGATACTCTAGAGGAAATTCTTTGACTTCTTTGGGCTAGAAAACCTGCTGCTGAATCCAAGTTTGAGGGCAATCCTCATATCAATGTTCTCAACCCTGGTGAAAACAACCAGTCCACTTCCTTGTCCATTGACCCAAACTACAAGCCAACTTTCAAGCAGATATTTGACCCTAAAACCTCTATCATTTCTGCCTTTTTAACAATCTACAAGACTACAATGTGTAGGGCTACTCAAAAGCTCAAAAAGAAACATATCCTTACCTGTCTTCACCCTATGTGCCAGGAAGTTGTGGTCCCCAAACTCCCCTCCATTGTCACTTAGGAGGACATGAAGCACCTCATTATTGAAGAGTTTGGAGGGGATCTCAGCTTTGAGGTCAATAAATATGCATTTATGCACATTGCCTTTAAGCCCAAGGAGACCCTGGCCAAGCTTGTGGATTGCTTCTATATTGAAGGTCAACAGTTAATCACCAGTCAACACTTAACTCCCCGGGAAGCCTATACAGCATGTTCAAACGCTTTGAAGGTGAACCAGCTTCTATGCCTACACTTTAAGGCACACAAGGCTTCACTAACCTCCATGAAGAGTATTAAGACGCTTTTACAAGACATGCATTTGACCCATGGGGGTAATGTGGTGTGTGATAATAAAGCTAATAATGCCAGAACCACCTCTTGTACATTGTGCATTATGACTCTGGGTTCAGGTGGGCATACTAAGAGGCAAGGATGTCATAACTGCAGCCAAATAGGGCACCACTCACGTACCTGCACTAACCCCCAAGTAGAAGGTTATGACCCTAAAGAACAGGCAGGAAAAGAGAGGTCAGCTTAGAGGCAGAGACACTCTCTGCTGACCAATCTCCCCTGTCTCCTCCTGATCCTCCTTCTAACAAGGAAGCTCCTTCTTCCTCTGGCCCAACTATTCTTCACCTATTCCAGGACCTCTCCAGTGATTCTGAACCTGAAGATTCTGATAGTGAAGAATCTGATAGTTATGGCTACTCTGTGCTGGATGTTCTGGAAACTGTCTCTGTCCCTTACAAGCTCTGCTCAGGGAAAACCACCACTTCTTCTTGTGTGCCTTCCAGTGAAGCCAAGGCCATAGTGGCTTGCCCTTACCTAGCCCAGGCCCATTGACCTCCCATCTTGGTTGAATCTTCTGAAGAAGCTGCCAAGCTAGCCAAAGCTCTCTTTCAAAATGTGACTGTATCTCTCCCACTGCAGACTGTGTATAAGGAGATTCCTGCCTTAAGATGCATGTTAGATAAATGGGAAAAGAGCTAGAGGCTGCGCAGGATGTGTTGGCTGTCTTTCCCCCCTTTGGGAAAGATACAACCTGTGTGAAAGTATCAATCCAAAAGGTTAACATCAAAGCCATCCTGGACATGGGTTCTCCAGTCAACATAGTATCTTCAAAACTAATTAAGAAGCTTAAACTGGCTCCTGAAATCAACTACACTCAGTTGTATGGCAAAGCTGGCATGGCACAAACTTGAGCCATTGGTGCCTACTCTGCCCTACCCATGAGGTTTGGGAAACTCCTCATTTCTTCCCCCACTGTTGTCCTGGAGAACAAAAGCTATTACCTCTTGATTGGTACACAATTCCTCTGTGAATACAACGGGATTATAAACCTACAAGATGGATATCTTTTGTTCTTAGGATATTAGGTCCCTTTGATTTTTGAGGAACCTCCACAACTCCCAGGAAAACATCTTAAAACTTGTGTGTTTGAGTACCCCACGGGAATCTTCTCTCTCAAGTATAGGACTTGCTCCTCCAACATGTGCACCCCTCCTCCTTCCTGTCCTGAGGAGGAAGGTGTACCTATCCTTGCCCCAGTAGCTATCACCATTCCTCCAGGCTCCCAGGTGGTTATTGACTCTCAGATTTCTTATGAACTACCCAAAAAGTTTTTTCTGGAGCTCTACTCACCTGAATCCCTAAGCCGTAAAGAACCCTGACTGTGTCCAGGAATCCTAGATCAAACTCATAAAGAGCCTATACAACTGTTGCTTGCCAACCTGACAGCCCTGCTCATGCAGGTGACTTGGGGCCAGGTTGTAGGGCATGGTTGTATACTGGGAGCAGAACAAGTGGCATCCCTCTACCCTTTCAGAACTTTTAGTGATTTCAATCTACCTGAAGACAACCCTCAAGTTCTCTCCTTATTCACCGCTGCCAACTTCCCCCAACTGTCACCCATCCAACAAAAAGACGTGTTGGACCTGCTAGATCAGTTTAGCAATATCTTTGCCCCTGGACCTACAGACTATGGCCTAGCTAAAGGGGTCATCCATCAGATTGATACTGGGGATGTGCCTCCTTTTTTAGGCTAAACATACCACTGTAGTAGGGTGGAGGATGCTCAGGTGTCTAAAAAACTCAAGAAACTTCTAGACAATGGGTTACTGGCTCCTTCCCAAAGTCCTTGGGCTTCCCTGTTACTGATTCTCAAGAAGAAAGATGGCGGGCATTGCATTGTAATGGACTATTGCTGCCTGAACTCTCTCACTAAAAAAGACTTATACCCCTTGCCTAGGATTGACAATACTCTCCAACAGCTGGGTGGTTCCAAGTTTTTCTCAGCCATGGATCTAGCCTCTGGATACTGGCAAGCTGACTTATCTCCTGAAGATAGAGAAAAGGCTGTGCTTATCACCTCAGAAGGCCTTTTTGAACCCACTTGTATGCCCCAGGGACTCTGCAATGCCCCTGCTACTTTTCAGCGGGCTATGGACTCCATCCTACAAGACCTAAAGCTCTCTTGTGTCCTTGTGTATCTTGATGACATCACTTTATTCAGCACTACCTTTACCAACCACTTGGAACGCCTCAAGGCTGTCTTCATCAAGATTTGCAACCCTGGCTTGAAACTCAAACCCTCCAAGTGCTCCTTCTTCAAGGAACATCTTGAATTTTTAGGTCATGAGGTTGCTCAAACTGGAATCTGCCCCATGAATAACAAGGTGGAGGCCATTGACAAGATGCTACCTCCCACAAATCTTCAAGAGGTTCAAGTATTCCTTGGTATGATGGGCTACTACTGACAGTTCATACCTGACTTTGCTGAACTGAGTGAACCCCTTGTCCAACTGCTTTGCAATGTCCCCTTTGAATGGACTGACAGCTAACAACAAGCATTCAAAGCGTTGAAGGCCAAGCTCAAAGAGGCTCCTATCTTAGTCTATCCTTATTATAATAAAGAGTTCATCTTGTATGCTGATGCTAGTGGAGTAGCTGTGGGTGCCATCCTTGCCCAACTTGACAATGAAGGTGTGGATTGGCTTGTAGCCTACTCTTCACGGGTCCTCAATAAACACAAGAAGAACTACAGCCTCACTGAAAAGGAATGCCTGGTGGTGTTGAATGCGGTAAAGCAATTCAGGCACTACATTTACGGGACCCACTTCACTGTGGTCACCAAACACTACTCCCTTAAATGGCTGCAACAACTAAAGGAACCTGAAGGTCAACTAACACGTTGGGCCCTGCGCCTGCAAGGATACAACTTAACTGTGGTACATTGTCCTGGTGCGCAACATCAGAATGCCAATGTTTTATTAAGAATGCCTATACTAGCTATCCATTTTGCAAACACTGATTGCCTATACAAATTAATAGGGTACCCTGACTCCTGGACCACTGAGCCAGAAGACATTCAACTGGCGCTATAAACTCTATCCAAGGATACTGTGATTTGAGATATACAACTCTTCAAGAAATTCAACAATGCCTATCTGCCCTATGTTTGCTATAGCATGAGAATAGCTATTATCCTCCAAGCTCACATTGACACTGGACATGGAGGTATATACAAAACCCATGACTGGCTATGCAAGAACTTTTACTGGAGAAACATGTGCCTTCTAATTCCTGATGTTCTCACCTCCTGCCATTTGTGCCAGCTCCAACGCCCTCACCCTTCCCAACATCAATTCAAACTCATCCCCCTTAAACATGCCTTCCACACTGTGAGTATTGATGCTGTTGGGCCTCTCCCTTGCTCTAGGTCTGGGTGTCAATTTATCTTAGTCACTGTAGCCCATTTTAGCAAATAGATTGAAGCCAGAGCTACAAAAGATATAACTGTCAAGACCACTGCTAATTTCTTGTTGCAAGATATCTTCTACCAACATGGCTGCCCTCAAGTCCTGCTTTCTGACAATGACACCAACTTTAATGCTTGCCTCATCACGTCTATTGTAGAAGCTATGGGTACCCACCAATCTTTCTCCATGCTGTATAACCCTTTGACTAATGGAACTGTTGAACAAGCCAATTCCTCCCTGGTGTCCTTAACGAGGAAACTCACGCTCTCTGATGCTGCCAATTGGGATATGTTCCTCCCTGCTGCCCTCTTTACTTATTGACTCAGTAGACACCAAGTGACTGGTCAATCTTCTTTTGCCATGCTGTATGGGCGTGAAGCCGCCACCCCCTCAATCTTGGGACCCCCTTTGATTGAATTTGATATGTCTGCCAATCCTGAGGCCCATGTCAAAGACTTAACTAGTTGTATAATCAACATCCAAGCGACAGCATATTCTACTGCCTAAAAGGTCAAGAATTTAGAACTCTCCCTGTCCAATGCTTCTAGAGCCCCCATCTGTCAGGAAACCAGGCATAGGTAGAGGCATTGGGCGGCTCAGGATGGGGTTGGGCCGAGCCAGCGGGTAAAGCCCACCATAGAATGGGTGCTAACTTGATAATGTAAGACATGGATTGTCCGAGTAAGGACTAGGGTCCAGAGGTAGGGACCATGGAATCCACCATTCCTGTCAAGGTGATATAGAGTACTCTAAACAGTTGAGTGGACGTGGTCTCTGCAGAGGTGGGGGTCTCCATTGGGTGGTCGGGTCATGGGGTTAAGGGTGGAGTCATGAGAACAAAGTAGGCAGGCAGATAATTGTACTTGTCTTTGAACAATCTTGGCGGCCTTTTGTACCACTTTCCTTCACATCCTATGTATTCAGTTTCTCTAGTTCTGGCCAAGGGGTCAGCAATGAGGATGGTCTCCAAGTTGTACTCTGTGTAGGCCGGGTTGGGCAGGTAGTTGGTAAAATGCACAGGTTCAAAGGGGGCTCCTGGGGGACAGTATAGTGCCTGGGTAGGATCAGCAGGTTGATCTCCAGAGGAGGTGGTTGCCTGATGGTCTACTTGAACGGAGTTAAGATGGAAGATCACTAATACTAGGTAAAGTAAGATTTTTTCAAACCAAAGGTTCATAAAACTTTATTATCAAAAATATGATATGGTCATCACCATACCGCTGGGGCTTTATACCATGGGACTTTGCTTCTTTGATTTTTGCAGGGTTCAGGTTTGCAGACAAGGCACTCACGGGGCATGGATCTTGGCTAGAGTCTTGAGGGCAGCAGATCCAGGTTGTGCCTGTCGGCAATAGAAGTGACAATGTTTTGTTCCGCTGCCACTGTTCACTATATCACCTGAGTAGTTCAATTGTACTAACTAAAGTTATGCTCCCCCCTTAGGCCTCCACTTTAATTCCTGCCAAATGCTTGGGAATTTCTACCAAATTATGTTTGAATATTTATCTAAAAGTTTACTGA
>QTSX02004783.1:0-12867 GCA_014839935.2 Entomophthora muscae | reverse complement strand
GCTGGGATTCTGGGTATCAAATTGTGTCCTTACACGGCTTTCCACCCCCAATCTAATGGAAATGATAGGGTGTAAACCAAAGTTTGGAGTCTATCTGTGCTACTACACTAATGCACAATAAGACAACTGGTGTGCTAACCTACCCATGGCAGAGTTCACACATAATAACACCAGCACACGTCAACTCAGATTTTGCCATTCTATGCCAATGTAGGTTACAATCCTTCATCCAACATGGGTCCTTGTTTGGTTAGCAACGTGGAAGCTGCAACTGATCAAGCTGCTGAATTGAAGCAGGTCCATCAGAAGCTCCAAGGGCTCTTGCCACCACCGTGACAACTTACAAGGAATACACAGATTGGAGGCCAGGAAGGTCCAACTTACAGGCCAGGTGATCTAGTCATGATTGATGTCTGGAATATGAAGTTAAAGGTCCCATGCCACAAGTCATACCACAAGTTTGGTCCCAAGCGGGTTAGTTCCTTTAAAGTTTAACATCAGGATTAGTCCTTCTGCTTATTGTTTGGATTTACCACCTCTCCTTTTAAATTTTCTATACCTTCCACAAATGTCTGCCTCACCCCTTTCTGACACCAAGATACCCTCTTCCCAACCTAATCTTGTAGAAGGTGAGCCCTTGAGTATGATTTAAATTGTATCCTGGCTTACTGGAAGAATTGCCTCCAACTTGTCAGGAAGCCAGTCATAGGTAGAGGCATTGGGCAGCTTGGGGTGAGGTGCGGCCAAGCTGGCGGGTAAGGCCCACCATAGAATGTGTGCTAACTTGATAATATAAGATACAGAACGCCTGAGTAAGGACCAGGGTCCGGAGTTGGGGACCACAGAATCTACTAAACCTGTCAAAGTAATGTAGAGTACTCCAAACAGTTGGGTAGAGGTGGTCTTGGCTGCAGCAGTAGGTTCCAGCGGGCGGTCTGGTTGTGGGGTTAAGGGAGGAGTCATAGGAACAAAGTAGTCAGGCAGATAATTGTACTTGTCTTTGAACAATCTTGGCGGCCTTTTGTACCACTTTCCTTTGCATCCTATGTATTTGGTTTCTCTAGTCCTGGCCAAGGGGTTGGCAATGAGGATAGTCTCCAAGTTGTAATCTGAATAGGCCAGGTTGGGGGGGGGTATTCAGTAAAATGCACAGGTCCAAAGGGGGCTCCTGGGGGACAGTATAATGCCTGGGGCAATTTGGCAGGTTGGTCTTGGGGGGGAGGGCGGCGGCCTGGTGGTCTACTTGACTGGGATTAAGATGAAAGATCACTAAGACTAGATAGGGTAAGATTTGTTCAAACCAAAGGTTCATAAAACTTTATTATTGAAAATGACAATGAGGTTTTTGGCCGTACTGCCAGGGTTTTTATACCCTGGGACTTTGCTTCTTCAATTTTTGCAGGGTTCAGGTTTGCAGACAAGGCACTGGCAGGACGTGGGTCTTGGCTTGGGGTCTTGAGGGCAGCAGATCCAGGTTGTGCTTGTTCTGGCAAATCAGAAAGGCAACGCTTTGTTTTGCCGCCACTGTTCACTATGTCACCTGAGTAGTCCAATTGCACTACCCCTTCTGGGCGGGAGACTGGCAGTTGCTGGTGGTCATTGGCAAGGTTAAAAATAGGTTTTGTCTTAACCTCCTTAAGGCAAGCTGCAACCTCTGCATAGGTTTGGGTCTTTGGTGGCTCAAGGTTGTCATCAATCTGATGACCATTTGGGGAATTGTCTCTGGGAGGCTGGCAGGTCCTGGAGTAACTCGTTAACTTGGGTTTGCAATTTAACAAGCGGGCGGTCTCCCCGTCCACTTTGTGTGACTCGAGTAATCTTTGGAGGGTCCTCTGTAGTAGGCCGGCAGAACGCAAAGTAATTTACCAATTTGAGCCCGTCTTTTAACAGATTGGCGGATCCTGGACTGGTCTGGCGGGTTGGATCCGCCTCCTGGGAACCAGGGTTTAACTCTTGGGTTTTCAATACAAGTATTGAAATGTCATTCATGACACAACTGGAGTATTTGGTATATTAGAAGGGCTATCCTGATTCCAAAAATTTCTGGGTTCTGCACTATGACTGTTTCAATTCCCCTGAGCTCATCCAGGAGTTCTATAATTGCAACTCAACAGCCATTGGTCATCCTGAGCTTACTCTGGCAGTAATGAAACTTCCCTCTTCTCACAAGAATTTCTCCCTGTCCCATCTTCCAGATGGTGGTATTGTGCCCTGGGCTGTCAGGGATCCAGACTTGGGCGGCCAGCCCATAGTTTTCATGGGTAACTTGGGCCGGGTTTTTTGCAAGCAATGCCCACCACAAGAGGGAGCTAACTTTAAAAGGTAGGAGGTAGACTTCCTCACCCAAGACCACAGTCCGGCAGCCGGTATTATAGTGTCAATCACTCCTGTGAGGGTAATGTACACAATCCCAAACAGCTTGCCAGAATGATTGGTTGGGAGGTCAGGCAAGGAAGCAGGCATAGGTTTTGGGGTCACAGGCGGTTCCATGAACAGGTTGTAAGCAGAGAATAGTTGAATTTCCCTCTGAAAAACTTGGGTGTTGAAAATATCCATGGGCCTTGTCGTTTGTATCTAACTGTGGATTGTATGCAGGCCAGTGGATCAAGTTTGAGTATCTTTTCCGGGGTGTAATCCTTGTATTCAGACTTCAGAGGGTAGTCGGTAAAGTGGACAGGTCCAAAGAGTACACCAGGAGGACAGAAAACAGCAGGTAGTGGGGGCAGGCGGGCCAGGAGATCTCAAACTGAATTGGTAGACAGCAAATACAAAATAAGGCAATAGCTGTATGAGCCAAATTAACATAACCTTTATTCAAAAATGGCAATAAGTTTGAAGTGCAGGGTCTTTGGGTCTATATAGTACCCCACCTCCAAACTTAACGTTTTCTATGGGGGTTCATCAGGGCATTGGGAAGGGCAGGACCAGGGTAAATGGGTGCTTGGGTCCAAAGGCGGCAAAATGGCACTTGGCCCGGGAGTTCTTTCATTGGTCAAGAATCTCAATTTGGCTACCTGATTATCTTGCTTTAGTGTCAAGGTCATGGGACTGGGCTGCAAGCCTGTGCCTCTTTCCTGGGTTGGCTCTTGATTGGTTGCTGGTATAGACTTCAAGCTTATGAAGCTAATAGTTGCAAAATCAGTACCTCCTTTAGGCGCTGTGATTAATCCTCCATTTGGTGTGATGATTTCTTTTGGTCTGGTTCTTTTTACCGCATGGGTCAACCTTCTCAAATTCAGCCTGTGGGGACTTGATCCCAGAAAAACGCAGGCAGGCGGTCCCGCGGTCCACAAGCCCAGGGGCCCAAAGGAATCCAGGATTGGGGTTCAAATCCTGCTCCTAGGCCGGGGTTTCCAGAAAGGAAGAATTGTCAATCCTGACAATGGCTAAAGCAGAAGGTAATGTCACAGTAGATTCCATAATGATGGGAATTATTTCCCCAAGTTGGAGAGCTCAAAAAGCCAGAAAGCTATTTACCAAAAGAACTGATTTGAAAGATTTAGATCAAACAGTTGATTGGAAATGGGTTACTGCCACTCCAGTTTGCCATTCAGATTTGATTCCCCCTTGAAAACTGATGCTAATAAATCAAGGTAATCTGAGAGTCACTCAATACAACCTTATTTACCAGAAAAGCTGTCAGAAGTTGATCACACAAGAGTTCTTTGCAGACTGGACCAGGTACTCACTTGACAATGCAGAAGGAATAGGAGCTAAGGATCCAGGTGATATTGCTTAGTCAAATTTTGATATATATGAGAAAACTTTCACTGTTTCAACTCTTAAGAGTTGAGTCCTCTCTAAAAGTTTTACTCAAATATTTTCCTGGTATAGCTTTATTTTATTATGCATCCTGTAGTTGTTCTGCTGTGCTACATCCCCTATAATTTGATTCTCAGCCAAATTATTGCTGGAAGATGGGGTCCCGCTGTTGGCACTTTGTTGTTGTCTCCTCCTAATGTTAATCCAATGCCATCAAATCTTGGAGTTTTCCTTACTGTATCTGAATCTGAGACCTTACTTCATCTCAATGTCTAGAATTCTATGCTGAAGACACCTTGATTCTCTCCTAGGCAATTTATCTAGGCCTTTTTTTGGTTAGGGTTAATCATTTTTCTTAATCCTAGTGTATCTTTTGGAAATTTTACCAAACACTATTTAAAGCTTTTTTTTTGCTGGTTAATCATCAACTCCATGTGAATTTGGGTGGTGATTCCCCACCACATGGAGACTGCTTCTTAATATCCAATTTTTTCTGTCACAGCTTGATCTTGGTAATGAGTCAAGCACTAAATCAATTCATCTACCATATGGGATCATCATTTTTTCATGTTGCTAATTCTGAGGATTTGAGTTGACTTCCTTGTTTGGCTACAGGTCATTGGGAAGTCAGATTGCAGGTTGCAAACCTGCTTAGTTGGAACCTTGTTGACAGGTCAACTCTGCTGTTTTGACACTAGCTCTTAAAGCACTTGCTATTCTGTCTTTACTATTTAATTAAAAATAAAAATAAAATAGGCTATTATGATTTAACTTTATTGTTTTTCAACATCATTTTTACTATGAGTCCTTTACTCAAATCATTGTAAAAACATATTCCAAAAAGTCCCAAAAGAATCTAAAGTGACTCAAAAAGGTGCTCAAAGTTTCTAGAAAGGCTCAGGGTCTCTATTTCAGCAAAAAAAGACAAATCACTCTCAAAGCAACAGAAGTCAAAAAGAAGATCCCAGAAACTGCCAGTGAAGAGCCCTCCCCTGAACCCTTCTATTCTCTAAGCTAGTATTAATCATAAAAAGATAAGGTTCATCTAATCAAGCAAGAAAGAAAGAATATATTCAAGAGTCCAGAACCCCAGCTAAGCACCATAAAGTTAATCCCATCTGCCACAAATGACATTTCAATACTTGTATTGAAAACTCAAGAGTCAAACTGTAATACCCAGTTACGGTAGGTACTACTTGCAGCAGGTATAGCAGGAGGTTGGCAAATTGGAAGTCAGTAAGGGCGGTGATGATTGAGTAGATGGTCATTAACCAACAAAAGACCTTAGCATGGAGGTTATATCTTCCAAAGCTCCTGACAAAGTACGTTAACACATAGTATACAGAGGTGTACCCCACAATGGACAGCGTGGAATGCAGGGACACCAGGGGAGGCCAGGAACCAGAGTAGGAGGAGTTGAGTTTTCCATAGTCATAGTGAGGATCATGACCTAGACCTTCTGTTCAGGGGCCAAAGAACTCTGGTCCTTGTTGGTAGCCTCTAATCCCAAGGCAAGCTGTAAGCACAGCTGTGAAGATGAGATGGTTCATCTTCCTTGGATTAGAGGGAGTTGGTGGGGACTAACTAGTTTAAGGTTGACTTAAGTTTTAAGTAAATTTAGCTTTATTGAGGGTATTAGACTCAATAATAGCACAAGCTATTACTGAGGAGGGGTCCCCTTATTTATAGTGCTTCCCACTGTGCAAAGTTTTGCAAGTGGGAATGGAAACAAGGGATTGGAGAGCCCAAAAGTTTGGAAAATGTGATTAGGAATTAGGGTTTGAGAAAGTGGCCAAATTCTTGTTCCTTGACACTCTGTTGGGGGTTTGGTCATTCTTGATTAGAGCCAATGATTTCCCTGGGAGTGGAGTCAGGTAATGTTGAAGGCTCATGGAATTTTCACAATCTATTTTGGTCTTGGAAGGCTTAGTTTTGCTGGGGTCTGGACTCAAGCTTATGATTTGGTCCTCTGAATCCCATTGGTTTGGAGTTGAATTGTTCTCAAAGTTTGAAACCTGAATTTTCCCATCTTCTGGGGAGTCAGAATATTTAACAGAATCTGAACCCTGAATTTTCCCTTTTTCTGAAGGGCAAGAATTAATCAATATTTTCCCCTTTGAATCAGGGAGTTTTCTGATTGGCTGCAGGTAATGGGGGTTGCTGATTGGCTGTGGGTTGGGGCCTGGGACTCAGGTGGGTGGCTGGCAGCCAACTGGGACCTGGGGAGTAAGCAGGTGGCTGGCGGGAGGCAGGCAGGCAAGCAGGTGGCTGGTGACAGGCCCGCTGGTGCCAGGCTGGGCAAGCAGGTGGCTGGCGGGGGACTCATGGGGGCTGGCTGGGCGGTGGGGGGTTAGCAGGAGGCCCTCTGTCAGCTGGCTGGGAGCTGGGAGGCTGGCAAAGGGTGCTGGAGGGCATGGCAGGTGCCTGCGCGGTTGCAGCAGGTGCCTGCTTGGATGTTAAATTATTCTGCTGACTATTAAATTCTGTTTCTTCCTTGGTTTGGTTTTTATTTCCCCAATTATAGGGGGAAAGTCCTCATTAAATTTTGCCTCTTTTACTGGAAAAACTCTTTTTCTTTTCCAAACTTGTCCTCCAGTGATAATTTAGTTTATGTCAGGAATATTCCTGACACAAACCCCAACTCTCAGGAAATACCTTGCACCAACCAGGACAGAGAAGAACCCGCTGGACTGCCAGCAGCCAAGACTGGAAGTTTGATGTCTGCATTAGAAACCCCAAAATTGAGCCCTGGTCCTGTAAAGGCAGATTGAGTCCCCCAGGATGTCCCAGGACCCTCCAAACTGTTAAGTCACAGACTCAAGTTGTTGAATTACCCCACACCCCCTGGCTTAATAATGAGGATTCCCTGAACAGTTGCCAGATTGCCACCAAACCGGTACCACTGAAGACCCATACCTATGCAGGGGACGTGGCCTTCCCAAAGGAGGTTGGAAAGACCTACTACTTTCCCTGTCAACAAGTACCAGCTGTGGCCAGTCTCCAGTCCAGAAGTGTAATGCATTTGGCCATCTCAGGTGACATTAAAAATAGTAGCGGCAAAACAAAGCATTGTCACTTCTGTCCCCCAGAGCCATCCTAACCAGGACCCATCAAACTGGTGCCACTGAGGACTCGGACCTACGCATAAGTTGTGGCTTGAACAAGACACACTCTAGCTCTGCCAATGAGCACCAACTGCTGCCAGTCTCCAGTCCATAAAGGGTAATGTAATTAGTCAGCCAAGGGACATGGTGAACAGCAGCAGCAGAATTAAGCATTGCCACTTTTGCTCACCAGAGCAAACCCAACAAAGACCTGCTGCCCTCAAGACCCTAAGCCAAGATCCATGCCCTGACGGCAAATTGCCCATGGACCTGAAGTCTGAAAAAAGCAAAGAAGCAAGATCACATGGTATAAGAACCCTGGCGGTGTGGTGATGACCACATTGTCTTTTTTGATACTAAAGTTTATGAGCCTTTGGTTCAATCAAATTCTACTTTATCTAGTTTTAGTGATCTTTTATCTCAATTTGGGTTAAATAGACAACCAGGCAACCACCCACTCCAGAGACCAGCCTGCCAAACTGCCCCAGGCTATATACTGTCCCCCTGGAGCCTCTTTTGGGCTGGCATTTCATCAAATACCCTCCAAACTCCGCCTACGCTGAGTTCAACTTGGAAACATACTCCTTGCTGACCCTCTGGCAAGAACTAGAGAGACCAAAACAATAGTTTGAGAAGGAAAGTGGTACATTAGGCCGCCCAGATTGTTCAAAGACAAGTACAATCACCTACCTGCCTACTTTGTGCTCATGACCCCGCCCTTAACTCCAAGACCAGACTGCCCAATAGAAGCTAACACCGCAGCAGAGACCATGTCTATCCAAATGGTTGGATTACTCTATTTTACTTTGACAGGATGATGGATTCCATGGTCCCTAACTCTGGACCCTGGTCCTTACTTAGGTATTATGTATCTTACATTATCAAGTTATCACCCATTCTATGGTGGTCTTTACCCGCTGGCTCAGCCGCACCCTGTCCTGAGTTGCCTAATGCCTCTATATATGCCTGGCTTTCTGACACCATCCCACTCCAAGAACTGCAAGAATCCAGCCCCAGATAATTCTCTTCCCCCACCTAATAATTCTTCACCTCATCTTCTACCTCAATTATCAATAAAGAAAATCCTGTTGATTGCCTGTAGGACTATCATCAAGCGCTAGTATGGTATGAGATCCCCTCAAGTTGGACAACATCTGTAATGTCAAAAGGAGATTTTAAGCTTGAAAAGAAGCTCCCTTGTTTCCCCCTCTCATTTATGCCAAAGGAGATACAAGTATAGTCAGTGATGGCTAAATATTCAATTGTGTCAAAACAGCAGACTTGACCCACCAGCAAGTTTTTGATTAAGCAGGTTTATGACTTGCAACCCAACTTCCCTGTGACCTGTAGCCCAACTAGAAATTTGACTCAATTTCAAAATCCAACAACATGAACAGATGATGATCCCTTACAGTGGATACCTCAATTTGGCAGTTGATTTGTTATCAGGATCAAGCCACCCCCTTTTATCATCTAACCAAGTGATCAACACAATCATGTTCCTGTTATCCATGATTCACAATGACTATATAATAACTATCTCCCAATAAATAATATGATTCTAGTTTCCAAATATGTTTCTCTTTGTAACTCTGCCAAAACAGTCCAGTTACAACATTGGTAGCAGAAGTAGGTTTTTCATCATACCTTATCTTGCAAAATTCCACCTGTTTCCTGAACTTGCTGCGGCCAACAAATCCTTAATAGAATCATGTCTGGCCTTCTGGTAAACTGGACACTGTACACACCTGGCGCTGAGATACCTGATGGTTTTTTTCCTCTACCAGAACATAGTGATACCACTCCCGCGTTCAATGCCCTGTCAGCACAAGGTTTCTTCCAGGCTCCCTCCACCATGCCTTGTGTAACTGATGAGAACACTATGCCAGCTTACGTAGCCCAAGGACTTCAAAGCACTGCCTTGGAACCATTTGCTGGAGCTAATGACAACAATTCCACGGCATGGATTTAATATGCTCAGAGCAAACTAGCACAAATGGAATGCTCACAACGCTTCTGGATTGCGGAGATATACATTTGACTTAACCATGTTGTGGGCACCTGATACAACAAGTGGTACAAGGATCACGTTGATAGGACTGGGACACCTTCTAGTGGACGTCTTAGCAAGGTTTGCGCTGAAGGACACTACCCTCATGATTATACACCAAGTAAAGAATCTCACCCAAACAGGCACAGTAAAGGAGCTGACTTGGGCATACATGGAACTCCGCCTATGTGCTCCCTCATACATGGCCTTTGACACCCCAGCTACCCACCTATGTACTACAAAGTACCGTTGCACGTAATAAGGCATGTCAACCTGGAATAAGTGACAACCTGCAGAGCCTTTATTGTGAGGCAGAGAAAGGGAACAAACAGCTAATCTCTCCATAAAGCGCAGACTAGGAAGAGAGAGACCCAGGACTCTCACCCAGCTGGACGCTCCAGCTGCCCTCTGCCTGGCAACAATAACAGCAACAATAACTCAAGCCATGAACTCTCAGAATCAATTGGCCACAGCAACAGGAACAATGGGCAGTCATATCACACCCACTTCCAAGTCACCACCACCTAAGACAATAAAGACAAGGGAAAATCCAGGGGAGAGCACTAAGCAATCCAAGCTCTTCCTGTATAGCTCCTGACTTTTCCAACAATGAGTACCAACCCAAGAACGTGGATCAGTGCCCAATGATCCAGGTGCCTTTGGAGGACCCAGTACTGTACACCATTGCCAGACATCCCAATAAACTGAGGTCCTACCCTTTCTGCTTTTGAAGTTACACAGGCTCAGCACTTCTGGATTTGTTGCAGATTGAACCTTAGTCATCAGTAGCTTTGTGGACAAGTTCAAGCTGGCCACTAATCCTTTGCGGATTAAAAAGTGGTTTTAGCTGATGAACATTACATTGCTGTAACACAGGAAATTGCCCCCTTCTCTGTCATGCTAGAGAACCCCATTACACCATCCAAGGTCCCGTCATCAACTTCCCAAGTTTGACATTGTACTGGGACTGACTGGCTGCAAAAAACAACCCCTACGTAGACTAGGCAATCTCAGTATTGACCATTAAGAGTGAAGGTGTTAACCACCAGATCTACCCTGACTCGTGGACCAACTCCTACACAACCACGTCTTTTTACGCATCACAGAGACCCTGGACAAAAATGAAAGCTCGAAGGTAATTGACTGGGACTCATGCCAGTACAAGATCACACTTCAAAGATCAACAAGATACCTCCACACCGGTGGACTGCAAAATTGTGGCCCGCCATCCAGAAATCTTCAAGGAGGCTTTACCCAGGTTGCCTCCGGAAAAGCATACCCAACACTCCATCCAACTCAAGGGAGCTTTACCCAAGGCGCGCCCATCTATCACCTGACCCCAAACAAAGACAACTCATATGTGCTTACCTCAAAGAGGCCTTGGAGAAAGGACTTATCTGTCCCTCATGATCTCCCTTTGGGACCGCTGTATCTTTTGTGCCAAGAAGGATACACCCTGCACCTAGTCACAGATTATCAAGCCCAATGAAGTTAACATCAAGAATTGTTACCCGCTTCCAATCATTGAAAATTTTTGACGCCTTTGGCAGACAACTGTCTTCTCCAAGATTGACCTGACAGCAGGCTAAAACCAGATTTATACCGGGAGGAAGACATACCAAAGAAAGCCTTCAACACCAAGTATGGGTCATACAAGTGTGTTGTGCTCAACTTTGGGATGTGTGACAGATCCAGGAAATTCATGCTTGCTTCTTCATTATCCCGGTCTGACTCTTCATGGTTCACCGGGAACTCTTTAGGTAAGTCAATGAGCTTGGATTTCAGGCAATCCTGTTAAACTTGTTGCCATCTGGTGATCACTTTCACGTTTTTTGCTTCCCATAGTCTTAGCTGCAGATCATCTCTTTCATTTTATGGTAGTCTTATTTCAGTCAAAAGCCAAAAACAAAAAGCATAAAAAGTTGAGGGGAAAGCAAACATTGTCACACATAAGTATCATTTTTTATTAATTATTATCATGTTTCCATTATATACCAATCAGGTACATTTGGCTGAAACTCCTCCAATGGAATCACACCTGGATTCCTATCACATAGTTTATGACATAACAATGTCATCCAAATCCAGATCTTTACCAAAAATATTGTCACACTCTTAACCTATAATAATGTACTCTAATACATTCCATAATCACCTGATTCTTTCGTGGAAATGTATTTTTGACTTGAAGCATTCTGGACTTCTGGTGCCAAAACCCCGTGGAATATACATATTCCTAATCCAAGCTATCCTGTTTCCAAACTGGGAGCAGCTGTTCAATCCTGAATGCATAGACACCATTGTCTACACTGCTGTTTTTTCATTTAACGGTTTTTGTGTTAAAAACCCATTAAAACGCTTTGAAACTCAAACCAGCCGCCACCGCGCACCCAGGAACTTTTCCAGGCAGCGCCCCAGTGCCTCAGCCCTGAAACGTTTACTGGGCAGCGCGGCGGCACTTAACCCAATAATTTGCCAAAAACAGCGCTTTTAAACCATAATTTGGAGGTTTACTTTTGGCTAAACCTTAACCAAACTTTTACACAGTCAAGTTACTCAAACAATATAATTAAATTCTCATTAATTATATTCCAAGCATATAATAATTAACCTTCCCAGTTAATTAATCCATTTGAAGACAACAAGTCTTCACTTGACACAGTCAAGTCCATTTTGGCCCCATGATTAAACACACATCAATAATATTAGGTATCAATTAATAACCTTCCCAGTTAATCAATCAGTTTAAGAAACCTAGTCCTATAATTTGAACTTCAGATTATTCAGTACAGCCCAATTAGTACAGCCTAATTGATTCCTGGGTATCAATTAACCTCTGTACATTAGATGGTTTGAGACACTTAGTCTCATAATCTGAACCATTCAGATATTCATTTTGCCCTCAATTAATACAGCTTAATTGATTCCTGGTAATCCATATTACACTGTAAAATCTCTCAAATAATCCTATTGTTTTGAATTTCAACCTACAAAATCCATCACAATTCAACCTCTTTGGAAACCACAGCCCAATGTGATCAGTAGTACGGTCACAGGGTGACAAACACACTATCAGCCTTTGTTACCTTAATGAATGAGGTCTTTGCCCCCACATTGATAATCATGCACTAATGTACTTAGACAAAATTATTGTCTACAGTCTCTTGGTGGAACAACACCACAAGAATTTGGAGGCAGTCTTCATCACCCTGGCACAACATAAACTGCTGGCCAAACCATCTAAATTTCAGTTCTTCTGCAAATAGTTACTCTTCCTGGGACACATAGTTTTGAAAGATGACATCAAGCCTGACAATCAGAAGATTTAGGCCATCTAAAAGATGCTACTGCCAAAAGACAAGTCCAAACTCTGTACCTTCTTGGGGATGGTTGCCTACATCCAACAATTTATCCCTGGCTGTGGCGTCCTGATAGCACCCCTGTTGGCCATAACTGGCGCCAAATCTAAGTTTGTATGGACCCCCCAACATGACCTCTGTTTCTGGTGTCTAAAGGAAAAATTTACAACCACCCCCATTCTACAGTACCTTAAGCAAGAAGGAGAGTACTAAAAGGAGACATACACCTCTGATGCATCTATTGAGTGAGTACTGCGTATCAAGAACACCAATGGCAACTTCCTACCTGTAGCCTACAAGTTACATAAACTGACAGACAGCAAATACTGCTACCTCATCCACAATAAGGGGCTACTGGTAATTGTACACTGTTTTTTCAAATGGCGCTGCTACCTGGAGCACCAAGAGGAGTTCACCCCCCTTGTTGCTAGGCTCCTGGGGACAACATCCAGGAAGACACAGCAGAAAATCTTTATAACAAAAGATTTGAGGTTCAAAGCTAGCCTTGGGTAAGCCTTCAGGGCAAAATTAAGGGCACATACCTTAATTTCCTGGAATACAATATGAGGAATTCATTTTGGCAAAAATGATA
>QTSX02004782.1:0-12923 GCA_014839935.2 Entomophthora muscae | reverse complement strand
CTTGTTCCTGGTAAAGGATCAGGTGCCAAATTGGGTCATCCACTGTATAAGATCATTGTTTGTTCATGTTGTTGCTTTTGGGAATTCAAGTTGACTTCCTTGTTTGGGCACAGGTCACAGGGAAGTCAGATTGTGGGTCACAACCCTGCTTAGTTGGAACCTTGTTAGTGGGTTGATCCTTCTGTTTTGACACTGGGAAAACTGGAATTATTTCTAGAATGTAGTAGTGACCACTAGTTACTTTTTGTTTTAATTAGCAATTGCTAATAGCATAAATGGATCTGGATCTGACTTATAATTGATTGTCATCAAATCTATTAAACCTTAGCATATTGCAGCATTTCCTGTCACTGGATTAGATTACAGGGTTTAATGAGGTGTCAGGGGACCAGGTAACAGCATGGTTATGATTTATTACTTAAGAGCTCCAAAGACTATTAGAAAAACAGTTCAAGTAGTCATTAATAAGAGAAATACCAAGTCAGCAAGGACAACACAGGCCAAGAAGCGTAAGAATTTCCCTACAGATAATTCCCCTCCACTGCCCAATAAATCTGCACCACTATCCTCATCATCAAGTATCACTAAAGAAGATCATGATGATTACCTGTCTGACTACCATCAAGTACCAATTTTCCCATGAGATCCCTTAAAGTTTCACAAAATATGCAATATCAAAGGAGAGTTTAAGCTCCCAAAACATTCATTGGTTTTCCCCTCTAATGTCAGTCAAATGAGGTGCAAGCATAGTCTGTGATAGCTATGTTTTCAATTGCAGAAATCAGAAAAGATTAGGAAGAAGCAAGCATTATGTGTGTTAATATAGAAGCTGCGCTGCCAGGATCAACACAGAAGGATGGGATAAAGTTACCAGTGAAAAAAAAAGAACATACCTACAATGCACCAATCAATCTTATTTAAAAGCTTCTAAAGTGGTACCTCTACCAAATCATTCCAGTCTCCAAAGACATCAAGGCTTCTTATCTGGAATTTAAGGCCACCACACACCTAAGTAATAAGAACCTGAAGCTCATCCTTGACTGCAACCAGTTAGTAAAGTACATATGTGAAAAACACTGTGATCTATGTCCCCACAAAAATCTTCCATGGCCCATGGAGATTTAGTCTTGACAGGCAAGTTAAAGATATTCAATGGAGATGAGGTATTCCTTTTGCATGATGATGGGCCTACATTGGACACAAGAATTATATGCTATGCTACACAACAGAGCCTGGAGCAGTTAAGAGATTCAGAGACCTGGTTATTTGATGGTATCTTTGCTGTATGCCCCGCATTTTTATAAGCTATGGGTTGTATGTTCCCACATTAAAGGCAAGGTGCTCCCATTTTTCTACTTTCTGCTTCCTGGGGCAGCAGAAGAGATCTACATAAAGGCCTTTAAAATCATTCAGGGGGCATCAAGGTCCTGCTCAGTAAAAAAAGAGTCCCCCTGGCCATACGACTAGAGCCAAGCAAGATTATAATGTAAAGAATTGAGCCACCCTTGCTGAAGAACAAGAAGCTCATGATAGAGCACTTGGCCCCTCAACTATAATCATGGACTATGAAACTGCCCAGTATAACGCTTTTGTAAATACATTTGATGAAGAGGTACAGGGGTGTTTTTCCATTATTGACAGGCTTTCAACAGGAAGCTAAAGGGTCAACCTGAGCTCAGCAAGCTCTGCCGTCTTGATATATCAAGAAAGTACAAGTTCTTAATTCAGAAGTTTGTAGCACTAGCCTTTGTAAAGCCAGAGCATGCTGGGAAGCCTTTGAACTCCTATACCAAGAAACATGATGGTGCCTTCTATCCTTTCATTGAATATTACAAACCACAGTGGATTGGACGTAAGGTCACTAAGCCCAGAGCCAAAGCCAACTGGAACTGCTACCAGGCAGTTCTTAAAGATGAGATGAAAACTACTACATCTTTGGAGGGCTGGCATAAGCATATCAAGTTCTCCTTTGAATCAAGCCCAGATATTACACCTTCTATGAGCATCTCAAAGTCCAACAGGGGAAGACTGTTGCATCCATCAGAGATATTAAGAACCACCCATATAAGAAGAAGAGAACCACCAAAGAGAAACAACATCAAGAGGAGATCAAGGATGTTGTCAATGCCAAATATAAGCTTTCAAATCTTGGGGAATACATCAAGAAGATTGTCACAGTTCTTAATGGCAACCAGGTGATCACAATCTAGCTTTTAATTAAATCTATTGATTATTGCCTAATTTTGTATATAGTTCATATATGTTCAGTATAATATTTTTATATAAATAGTTATTCCAAATGACTCATTAGTAATTCATGATACTGTTTTTATAAAATCATTGATTTTCTATTGATAGTTTGATGCTTTAGACTGTATTACATGGCCTATATTAGTATTTTACTAGTAAAGTACATGTTTTTTTGGATTTTTCAATATAGGAAAAATAAAAAATACTGTTTCTGATTATTGCATTTTCCTATAATATGTGCATTTTTATGTAATACCCTTTTGTATATTGGGTTTTTTATTTTTATAAGTGGGAAAAATATTTTATACTGATAGCTAATTTCATAGTGAAATAAAATGAGAGTATTTTTTTATTAATTTTTTATTGACATGTATCACTCTTTATGGACTTTTTTAAATCTATGTAGCTAAATTACCCTAGAAAGTATTTTAAGCTTACTTTTATTAAGTGAAATTTTTAAAAACAGGTTTTTGCTTATTAAAAAAGTGTTGACATTTAGTAGTCTGCATGAGTAAAACTTAATTCTGACTTTTCAATGCTGCCAACATAAGAGGATATTTAATTTTATTTGCTGACATATAGTAAGTCAACTTACAGAATGAGTTAATCCTGTAGGTTGCCATGCCTTAGGTACTGCACCTTTGAGCTGATGGCATGTTGTATGCGTTTTCTGGAGGCAGCCCTGGCATCCCTCTTTAAAGATCTCTGAGTGTCAGGCTACAATTTATTGGTCTTGTGAGATGGTGTTGTCTTGGTGATCCTTGAAATTTATGACCTCATATTAACAAGAAACCAAATTGATTGCTTTGAGACTGTCTTTTTCTTCCTGCATCTCTGTGATACGTAAAAAGATGTGGTCTTGCATGAGTTGATCCACAGTATTAGAGTAGATATGATGGTTAACTCCATCCTGTTTGATGGTCATCACAAAGGTGGCCCAGTCCACATGCAGGTTGTTCCTTTGTAGCTAGTCCAGTCTAATTACAATGTCAAACCTTGGAAAGTCAATGACAGGACCTTATGTGGAGTGGAGGCTCTCTGGTGTGATGGAGAGGGGGAAGTCTCCCAAGTCACCGCAATGTGATGTTCATCAGCTAAACCCATGCTTTTAATCTGCAAAGGATTAGTGGTAACTTGAACTTGTTCACAAAGTTGCTATTGTCAAGCGTGCAATCTGCGCCTGAGTCCAGGAGCACTGAGCCTGTGTAGCTTTGAAAGCAGAAAGGATAGGACATCAGTTTATTAGGATGTCTGGCAATGGTGTAGAGTACTTTGTCTCCTGAGGGGACCTAGATTATTGGACATTGGTCCAGATCTTCAGGGAGGTATTTGTCATTAGGCAAGGCAGAAGTTTAGCAGGGAGATCTTGGCTTGCTTAATACTCTTCCAGGAGGTTTCCCTTGTCCTGGCTGTCCTAAGTGCTGGTGACTCTAAAGTGTGTACTGTTTGAGTGACTATTGTTTCTATTACTGTGGCTATTTGAACCCAAAATTTTATTGCCTGTACTGTTGTTGTTTATAGGCAAAGGGGGGCTTAAGCGTCCTGTTGGGTGAGGATCCTTGGGTCTTTCTCTCTTCCTGGTCTGGGCCTTATAGAGGGTGTTGGACGTCTGTTCTGTTTCTCTGCTTTGCAGAAAAGGCTCTGCAGATTAGTTACTTTGTCCAGGTTGATATGTCTCATTACGTGCAACTTGAGTGTGTTGCAGTACATGAAATGTGTAACTGGATTTTCAAATACCATGTCTGAAGGTGCCTTTAGGCAGAACTTGTTGTGCCCTTCTTCAAAGGGCAGGCTTTTTAACAATTAATCTATTTTTGAACTCCTATTTGATATAAAAGTTATTGGTTTTTTAATTAAGAGTTTCATTATCTTAGTTTTTGCTCTCTGGTTTGCTTTTTTGCTTTTGCACATGTGCACAAGATGTTATTTTTTATTTCTTTAAAAATTCTGTTTAAAATATATTATTTTTCTTTTTCTTGCCGCTTATGCAATCACTCCTTCCTTCATACTGCAGCTGCAGATCTGGGGGTTTCTGCTGCAAGGCCTGTTCCAAGACTATCCTTCCCCAACTACCATGTGTTTCCCCCTGGTTTTTCAGTTCTATCTTCCAATATCTCCTTGTTTTTTTCCTTGAAGATCTTCACCAGGGTTGTGGTCCTTATCTATAAATAAATGCCTTGGAAGAGTAGGCTTCTAAGCTGAGATTCTAAGTGGGTTTCCCCAAATCATTTTTACAGGTTTTTTCTTCAATCTTTTTAAATTTACTTTTCAATCTTAGATTTGAAATTCTATTTTCTTTTATTCATAGGTTTTAAAATTTACTTTTAAGGTCATAGTAAATACATTTCTTATTTGATCTCAATTTCTTTTAAATTTGTTAGTGTTTTAATTAGCTAGGATAATTAGAATGGAGATAGCCAACAACAATCAATTGGCTTGTTGTCACCATTTTTTTATATGAGGGATAACCTCTCTACTTTCACGTTAAGATACTCCCACAGGGAATATCCTGATGTAGATATCCCTTTAGTCACAAATAAATCTTTGTTCAACACATTGTTTTATATAGTTTGTTTAGGTTTAGTGAATTCAATGACACCTTTTGTGTCAAACTGCAGGTTTTTAGCCGGCCTCATCAAGGTCCTTTTACAAAAAGTACCTACTTTCCTTAACTTGTTAAATTTAAACCTGAACACTTTACATGGTATAATATACAATCTTGCACCCTATTAGGAGTAGACATTACAGAGCTCCTTGTATGGGCAGATAAGCTTTTTACTGTGCCAGTCTAGGTAAGGTTCTTTACTTGGCTTATTATCATGAGAGTGGTGTCCTTCATCACAAACTTGGCAAGAAATCCTGCTTGAAGATGTTCAGTCTTTCTTGGTGTAGTCCTCATGCCACTTGTTGCACCAGGCTCCCACGTTGTGCATAAGAGGATGGGTATCTCTGCAATCCAGAAACGGTGTGGGCATTCTATCTGTGCCAGCTTGTTCTGGGCAGACTGTATCCACAATATGGTTTTGTTGATATTGGCTCCTGCAAATGATTCCAAGGCAGCACTGCAAATTTGTTGGGCTACATGAGTGTGCATGATGGTTTTGCCTTTCACCTGCAGTGTGGTGGTGGGCACTTGGAAGAACCCTTGCACTAATATGGCGTTGAAGGCAGGTACTGGTATTACCATGTCCTGATACAATACAAATCCTTTTGGTATTTTGTTTTCTGGCGTGTAGGGCATCCAGTCTGTGGGGGGCCCAGGCATGATTCTTTTGTATATTTGTTAACCACAGCAAGTACAGACAACATGCAGAATTTTGAAAAAGAAGATATGACAGAAACCCTACTTCTGCTACCAATGTTGTCACTGTGCTATTTTAGCAGAGTTACAAGGGGAAAATATTTAGAAACTATAAAAATATCTTTATTGAGATGTTATATTATATAGTATGGGAAAATCATGGATAGTAGGAACATGATTGTGATGATCAACTGCTAGATGGTTAGGGGGTAGCTTGGTCTAGATATTGAGTCAAGCGCTAAATTGAGGTATCCAGTGTATGGGATCTATATTTGCTTATGTTGCTATTTCTGGAAATTTGAGTCAACTTCCTCATTTGGCTACAGGTCACTGGGAAGCCGGAGTGCAGGCATAGATCAGCTTAGAAGGAACCTTGCTGGGAGTGGACCAAGTTTTTTAAACTCAGACTGAGATTCAACCCATGAAAAACAAGGATGAGGCTATTGCTAGGATTCTGTCTCCTACCAGCCTCTGTGAAGTCCAAGTATTCCTGAGCATGATGGGATACTACCATCAGTCCATTCCTGATTTTGTAGAGCTGGTGAACCTCTGGTCCAGTGACTCCAAAAAGTTCCCTTTGATTGGACTGATAGCCAACAACAACTGTTTTAGCTATCAAGACCAATTTCAAGAAAGCCCCTATTCTGATCTACCCTGACCATGACAAGGAATTTATCTTATACACAGACACTAGTGGAGCAGCAGTAGGCACAATCTTAGCCCAGTTAGACAGAGATGACATAGATCAAACAGTGGCCTATTCTTCCAGAGTGCTCAGAAAGAAGGAAAGGAACTATATTGTGACTGAGAAGGAATGCCTGGCTGTGACACATGCTGATAAGAAGTTTATATGATTTATCTACAGAAATCACTTCACTGTAGTCACTGATCATTAGCTGCGCAAATGGCTACAGCAACTAAAAGATCCTGAAGGGTAACCAGTTTGTTGGGACTTAATCTTACACAGATATGACTTCACAGTAGTACATAGGACTGGAACTCAACATCAAAACGCTGATGGTCTCTCCAGAATGCCTATACTGGCCATCCGCCCAGCTGATGCCAATCATCTGTTCAAATCAATAGGTTATCCTAATGCTTTTACTACTGAAAATGAGGAAGTCCATCTAGCCCTCCAAGCTCTATCTAGAGGCACCTCATTCAAGCTTGCCAGTTATTCACAAAGGTCAAGGATCTGTACTTGGTGTATTTACCCCCAGCATGAGGATAGCAATTGCCCTTCAATCCCAGATTAATACTGGGCATGGAGGTCTGGCTAAAACTCATGGCTGGCTATGGAAAAACTTCTATTGGGAGAACATGTGGTTCCTTAACCCAGATTGTGATGGAAATTGTGGGATAGTAAGAAGCTGTCTCTAAGTGGTGGGGAATTACCACCCAAATCCACATAGAGTTAATGATTAACCACCAGTGAAGCTTCAGATACTGTTTTGTAAAATTTCCAAATGAGATACTAGGATTGAGTAAAATAATTAACCCCAACCAAAGGAGCCCAAGATAAAAAGCCTGGGAAAGCATCAGAGTGTCTTCAGCATAAAATTCAGGACATTGAGATACAATCATATTTTCAGCTTTGAAGACAGGTAGAACAACTCTGAGATTGTTAGGCATGGAATTAGCATTGGGCGGTGTCAACAACAAAGTGCCAGCAGCAGGGCCCCATCTTCCAGTAATGATCCAGCTGAGAATCGGATTGTAGGGGATGTGGAGTAACAACCCAACTACAGGATGAATTTTGAAAATAAAGTTACCCCAAGGAATATGTGATTTTTATTGAGTAAATTTTGGGAGGACTCAACTATTAAGAGTTGAAACAGTGAAAATTATTCAAACTATATGTCAGGGAACCAACCCTGATCTGCCGGCTTGCTAGCGTTTGTGAACTGGTGGGTTGCAGACTGGGTGGGCAGGCTCCCACCAAAGGATTGGTGCTAACTTAATGAGGTAGGTCATTGACTTGCCCACTCACAACCACGGACCAGCGGTGGGGACAATAGCATCTATTACTCCCGTGAGAGTAATATATACAGTTCCAAAAAGCTTGTTGGTATAGTCCAGTGGGAGCTTGGCGGCAGAGGCAGACATTGGTTTGGGTGTGACAGGTGGTTCCATGTCTATTTGGTAGGTAGAAAGGAAGTTTTATTTCTCTCTGAAAAGGCAGGGTTTGGTAACATACCAAGGGCCTTCTCAGTTGTATCTGGTTAACTCTGTAGTTCTGGCCAAGGGATCCTGGGCTAGTATGTTGTTGGCAGTGTAGTCCTTGTACTCAGGATTTAAGGGGTACTCTGTGAAATAGGCATGACCAAAGGGGGCACCTGGCGGGCAGTACATAGCTGGCGGGATGGCAGGAGGGTCAGATGATCTTTGAGTTAACTGTCAGATGACAAGAATATAATACAGCAACAATTGGGGAAACCAATATCTCATAACCTTTATTTAAAAATGACAATGGTGATTGATCTCAGCCTGGCAGGTATTTATATCACACTGCCAGACTTCACTTCCTGGTCAGGTTTTCTGGGCTTGGGCGGTTTGGCATTGGGGGTCTTAGATGACAGTGTGGTGCTTGGCACTGGCAGTTTGCCACTGGCTGCTTTGGGATGAGAAGTCTTTGAATCCTTCTGTTTGTCAATTTGGGTATTGGGTGCCTCTTCAGGTTTAGTGCCTCCCCTGGGACTTTGGGGGAGTTTGGAATAACTCTCATTGAGAAACTTGTGCATTTTACCAAGCAAACTGCTGGTGTCAGGCGTTGGCACCTTGGGGAAATTCCTGGCATCTTGCACTGGTGGTTTTCTTGCAGAATCCTGTGTGACAGCTAAAGGTTTGGGTCCTGGCGGGCTGGAAACAACTTTATCAATCAGAAGTGATTCATTGGGTTCCCAGCCTATGGGTCTGGCGGTCTGTGAAGGGTTTTGTCCAGGGTTTGAATCTGGTTCCATATTTTGAGATTTAGGAGCATCCAAATTGTCATTCCTGACAAAATATCAAAAATTGACTAAGCAATACTGCCTGGATCCTGGGCTCATATTCCTTCCACATTGTCAAGTGGGTATCTAGTCCAGGTTGCAAAGAGCCCTTGAGTGACCAACTTCTGATGACCATGCTGATATTTAAGTTCATATTGGGTGTTTCTTAAATTACTTGATTTATCAACATCAACCTATGGGGGGAATTGGATTTGACTGGCAAACTGGGGCAGCTGTAACCCATTTTTGATCAAAAGTTTGATTCAAGTTTGTTAAATCAGTCAATTTCATTAAAGGTTTTCTGGCTTTTCAAGCTTTCCTACTTGGCCGGATAATCCCCAGCATTATGGAACTTACTGTGACATGGATGTCCTCTCATCCTACCATACTTTTTAGCTGTATTGCCCATGACCTTATCAACATGAGTTCAAGCTCACCCCCCCAAAAGTACGCTTTTTGTGCTTTAATAATTGATGCTGTTAGTCATCTCTTCCACTCTTGCTCTGGGTGTCATCCCATCTTAGTATAAGTAGACAATTTTAGCAGATGGGTTTAAGCCAGAGCCAGCAAGGATATCATGGCAAAAAATATACTCATTTCCTACCCCAAGACATCGTTTATTGGTATGGATGTTCACAGACTTTGCTCTCTGAAAATGGTATCAACTTCAATAATAGATTGGTCACATCCAATGTAGAAGCTATGGGCACTCATCAGGACTTCTTGGCTCCCTAAAACTAATCCACTAGTGGGACTGTCAAGCGTGCCAATTCTGCTCTTGTCACTATTGTGAGGAGACTCAATATCTCTGATGCTGCTGATTGGGATATGTCCCTCCCACTGCTCTCTTTGTGTGACATTTAAGCAAGCACCAAGTGATAGAACTGTCCCCTTTTGCCATATGTTATGGACGTGGGGCTACCACCCCCTTAATCTTGGAACCCTTGCTAGTAGGGTTTGATGCTGCAATCAACCCAGAGACCCACATGAGAGAAATGATTGACCAGAGTATTGACATCTAATCCTCTGTCTATACCTCTGCCTCTAAAGTCAAATCCCTGGAGTTGGGACCTGTGGAATTGCATTTAAGAAGGGACTTGAGTACACTGTCAAGCTGCTGGCATCTGGTTTCCTTTCTCTTGGGTTCATGCTAATTTCATCCACTATTATCAACTCCCTGGGTCTAACCTTGAGGCAGTAGATGGTGTAAATTGGGCTACTGATGCTATTTGGATATGGTCAGCAATCTGCAATACGTGCAAATACCTGGTTGGGCTTTCTTTGAGCCCCAACAGCTACCATCCTTCTGACATGGGTTGGCTGCAGCATCCAAACATCCTGGATTTTGCTGCCTTGGTTATTCTGATCTGGGTAGGATTTCAAACCTGACCAGCCTTCTTGTCTATCTGGTGAAGAATCCCTGCTTCCAGCTTGATGTACAAGTGGAACTACCACTCTAAATAAAGACAAGTTTATCCATATATGTGGTGGTGTTTACCATATTTGAGCTTATGTTTTCCTTTTTACTAAAGGGAGCTCTCTTTAATTCTTCTAGGAAATTAAAGAGGATCTCCTTAATTTTGCCCTGAAGGCTAACCCAAGGCTAGTTTTGAAGCACAACCCTATTGTAATAAAGATTTCCTGCTGTGTCCTCTTGGATGCTGTCCCCAAGAGCTGGACACAACAATTACCCTGATTGTTATGTGGAAATATGAAGTCGTACCATGTTTGCTTATTGGGGGATGCCATACCATTAGACTTCCCAAGGTGAGCCAATGTATGCCCCCTGCGTGCTGTGAGGTACATTGGCAATTGAGTTGTTCAACAATTTTTACAAGAAGGTATTGATAAAAAGAAAGAGTCATCACAATAAGAGGTATAAATAAAAGAAGGCTTTTAAGCATGTGGAATAGTCAAGGGATAGACAGGAAATATAGGACGAACCAGTTAATGATGGGACAAAAATTATTTGATCCGGATTGAGGCTGTAGTCAAGGATAGCAAGCTTGCTAGCATTTGAAACTTGGTGAACATCAAGGATTGATTGCATAGAAGCATTTAACTTTAAGATACGACTTTGGTTAGTATTTGAATTTATGAGAGTGTTGATGGTGACAGCACTGAAAAGAATTTTGAATTGATGTTTCCAGTTATTCTTCATGGATGCAAAGGTACAAAGATTCGTTATTAAAAAAACTTGTTGGAATAAAACTGTTTATTAGCTAGGGGGTAGGTTGACATGCGAGAGTCTGGCCCGACTTGTGACAGAAGTACCCCTTACACTCACAGACCTTGTGAACAAACTTGTTATTGGTGCACTTTTCATACCCTCCGGCAATACAGCGGACAGTGCCTTCATAGCAATTTGTGGCATTTGTGAACATAGGGAAGGCATACATACCGATGGGTGTGATGCGGTTGTCAGTGCACTTGGTTTGTTGCAACTCGCCAGCAAGAGTAGCACCAGCAATAGAAGCAGCAAAAGAGAAGATTGGGTATATCATGGAAGTTTACTTTTGATCTGCTTTTCTTATTTATGTTTGTTTTTTTAACTGCTGATACTTAGAATATACCCCGATGTATGGGGTTAAGAAGAGGTCTTCCGGATTAATCTTGTTTCAGTTCCGTGGGTTGGAAGTGATGTAGGCAATCTAACGGCTTTGAGCTACAATCCTTAACAACTCCCAACCAGCCCTTGACTTCCGAGCCATCTGGCATTGTTCCCGATGATCAATAAGTTGATATCAGATAATGTAGCCGTAATTGGATCAGTTTAGGCTTTTATGTATCATCAAACTTCTTGAAATATCTAATTCAGCCAGTTAGCTGGAATGCTTCGGCTAGCTTCCGGCTTTTGGCCGCCACTGCCAAGACAAAGTTGTAACATATTTATTTATAACAACTCTTTGACACAGGAGGCTCAGGGCCAGAAACTGTATTGGGCTTGAGCTGAGCAGCTTTAGTTAGGATGTAACTCTGGCGATCGCCAACTACCCATCCCTGAAGTCAGTTTCGAGTGAATCATCATCTAAAGGGAACTTCAGGCATGCCTAAAAAGAATGGCATGAGAAAATTTGAGCATGCAATTTCCAACCTTGTTTTCTTATTCCCTTGTCTTTGGAGTTACTTTGGCTGGTGAGCAGCAGCAAACCAAGTGTCCTGAAAGCAACGTCACCCTTATCGGACAATACGCCTTTCCAATGTTCACAAATACCACTAGCTGCCACGATGGCACAGTCCGCTGCCTTGGCGATGACTACGAGCAGTGCTCTAACAACACGTTCATCCCCAAGAAATGTGAATGTGCAGATTACCGCTGCCGCAAGACTGGCCAGTTTCTCCAATTCGAGCCCTAAGCTTTCCCCTGATTTTAACTTTCAGAGTCTTGTGGAAATCAAGCGTTATTTGTATTTAAATCACTTTGATTAATCTTCAGGCCAATAAAATACCCTGGATCAATAACCACCGTGTGTAAAGCCCTTCAAGCTGAGCTGTTAAACTCGAGCTCATTTTTTATGCATCACTGGTGGCCGTAATTAGCCCTACCCTTAAACCACAAGGAAACCTCTCAAATCCTTGTTAAAAACTCATCCAACAAGGGGTAATTTTAAGCTCTTGATTGTATTTCCCCAGCCCTGCATATTATCTGTAATAGAACTCTAAAGCGTATTGTCAACTTCTCCCATATCAAGTACTATCAAGTGTAGATTATGATTTACTATGTTTGAATTCCATATTACTACAGTAATCAATTGTGCTTAGCGACCTTGAATAAAATAAACCTTTACAGATATCGTAACTGTGCTGTATTAGCAGAGTTACATGGAAAAGATATATGGAGACTAGATAATGCCTCTATTGAGATATGAGGGATTATATAGTCTTGGTGGATTATTCTAGAAGGAAAGGGATTGTGTTGATCAATCATCTGGATTAGGACTGTGTCGGATTTTGGACGAGTGGCTCCTTTTAAGAAAAGGAGCACCTGTCCAAAATCCGGAAACAATTTTGAGAGAATCTTCTTTGAGAAGATTCTTTTGGAATCATTTCCTTCTATACCCTCAGAAGGGTGTTCAATTTTGGATTTTTTTAAATAAAATTTATATTTTTTACTTTGTATTTTTAAAAATTAAAAAAATCAAATTCAAAATTTAAGAGGTGTTTAAAAATAAATTTTATTATGATTTTTTAAAAATTATTTCAAAATCTGGAAAGCAAAAAGCCTTCCACCACCTTCTTTTTCTAGTGATTTCAGATTCCCCAGCATAGGGGAATCCAAAAGAAGGTTACAGGGAAGGGTGGATGGGATGATTATGGCATTTGCTGTAATTGTCCCTTTTTGGGAGTGCCAAAACCCTAGTCTGGATGGATAGGGGGTGGTTTGA
>QTSX02004781.1:0-13001 GCA_014839935.2 Entomophthora muscae | reverse complement strand
TAAAATCTGACTAAAAAGTTTACAGAATTATTACCAATAGGTAAATATACAGGCTGTAAAATACACTATGTATCAATATTTGTACTGAGCATTAATAGATCTCTAATATAAACACAGTCCCTTTAAATAATTTACAATGAAAAAGGCCTTGTTTAAAATGAATTTTATTAAACAATATACATTGAGTTATGCACATAATATCAAAATATCAAGAGTTGATGTCTAATTGCAATATTCTAATGCAATATTTACATTTGTGGTTCTTAATTTATTATTGATAACAAAAAATATTTACGCAAATAATTTTATGTTATTCATAAAATATACAACATTTTATTGATTATGAGAATGTCAATAATGTAGAAAGAATATGCTATTAATTAAAAATCAAAAGAAATAATATCAACTTTAATAAGTTGTCACAAATAAAAATTTTATTTTACTGATCAAGGGACAAGTGGGGGAGGCAATGGGTGGAATGTACATTGCCATCATCTGCGCCTGTGAAAGGGACAGCATCAGAGGTAATGGGAAGGGAATGGCTGGTGGTCTGGGAGTCAGGGTTGGAAGGCGGGTGGCTTGGTTTTGATGGGGGAGTTAGGGTTTGTTGACTGGGAAGAGGCGGAAAGAGCTGATTGATTCAATTGCTCAAATTCTTCTTCTGTCACATATGTGGTCTTGACAAACCAAATGGATGGGCGTGGGGGAGATGGGAGTCCTTTCTGGACTTATCACTATCACTTGCATAGAAGATGATTAGATCTGATAAGTCCTGGATAAATACAGAAGAGAAAGGCTTGTACCCCTTCTAAATTCAGGAGCACAGTTCATTGTAGGTGGCAGGCTTTAAGCGCCTGAGAGCTGAATCAAAATTGTAAAGACATACATCTGCAAGATGCAAGTCAGCATGGTTGGTGGAATAGGACCAACAGGTGTGCCCTGGTAGCCTTAATTTCTTTGGTTGCCCATTCGTCATGCTTTGCATCTCCTTGCACCTGCAGCACAACTGTATATGCTTGTTGGGTAGCCCACCTCCTCCAGCATGTCCCCAAGCTCCGTCTGCAGGCATACCCATCTGCTGTGTTTGACGACGCGGAGTAATGATTGACACCCAATGGGGAAACTTCCAACCAAACCCCCAAATAATTGATAAGTAGATTGGAGCCGCGCTAAAAGACGTCAGATTGGATGCGCTTTTCCCCAAAGTCTTGGATACTTGCCAAAATCTTGGGGTGCAATAAGAAATAGACGTCATTATGGGCCCTCATTGCCCTTTTCTTTGATAAAATTAATAATGGTTACATTGTACGGGTTGGTATCCACCAAACTGGGGCTACTTCGAGAACCTGATTAGACAAGATTCTGGCAGCAACCACAACCTGGGCATCCCAAAAATTCACTGTTCCTTCTATTAAGGAAAATGCCGTGGAGTCCTGGTTGAAGTAGACCTGACCAGAACCAGGGGCATCTGTGGCCTGCACACATAATAGCCATCATGAGAGGGTGAGCTTTTTCACCTTCAGTTGGAGTACAGGCACCAGTTGGGGTCTTCTTGGGAGAGGGGCCACAGTTGGACATGGGCTCGCAGGGTTGCAGCCACAGTAGACTTTGCAAAACCCATTGTGGCCGCAATTTCCCCAAGGAACATGAGTATCCCTCGCTTTCTCTTCAACCATTTTGAGAACAATTTCTGAGGTGATCAATTACCTTTCTTCTGTGTCTTGCAGGCTGATTGGCTGGAGGTGGGATTTGTCTGTCTTGGGAACTGAATGTTGCCATCTGATTGGCTGTTCCTGGTTCTGGCTCCCCTGGGTGATATGGCTAACAATTGGCTGGTTCTGGATGCCATTATTGATATGTGATTTGGAGCCAGCTGCCTGTGCGTGATGGGCAAATCAGGACCATGCTTGAGGACGCAGGAGAAAAAACACACTCCTGGGTAGTGCTTGGGGAGGGCCCCTGCATGTTGGGTGGACCATGAATAGAGGGCTTTACTGTTTGGAAGACCCAGCATAGCCCTGCATGGATTTTTCAAGGCTAGGAAACAGCTTGTTTATTTGATTGTTATTAAAAGAAGGCATAACAAATTTTATTAAAAAATAAACTCAAAAGGGGAAGTGTACATTTCAGTCAATTTTATTGTTAAGTATGTTAAGTTGGTGAATATTACGATATAAATTTTAGCCTCCTAAAATAGAATAGGGTGATTTTTGAGAATGCCTATGATTCCTAAAAGAATCAGATCAAATCCACTCTAGATCCTTTAACATCCTTTTTGAGACACCCATAAATTATATTTATTTTGAATTTGCCTCATTTTTGATATGAAATTTGGTTCTTGGATTTGACAATCCCACAATTTCAGATTTGTTAAGTTTTGCATGATGTCTGTGAGAATTGGGGAGCAGGTTAAGAGGAAATAAGACCAAGCTCTTAACCACAATAAAAATTGCGGCTTGAGCAGCAAAAAAGGTTGTTGTCAACAATTCTTGGGAGATCAGAGGGGGGAAGAAATCTGTCAGGAATGACAATTTGGATGCTCTTAAATCTCAAAATACAGAACCAGAGTCAAACCCTGGACAAAAACCTTAGCGGACCACCAGACCCATAGGCTAGGAACCCAACAACCCACTACTAATTCATAAAGTTGTTGCCAGCCTTCCAGGACCCAAACCCTTATTTGTCCTGCAGGATTCTGCAAGCAAACTGCCAGTGCAAGATGTCGGGAATTTCCCTGAGGTGTCAATGCCTGACACCGGCAGTTTGCTTGGTAAAATGCACAAGTTTCTCAATGAGAGTTATTCCAAAACTCCCCCAAAGTCCTGGGGAGGCACTGAACCTAAAGAGACCAATACTCAAATCAATAAACAGAAGGATCTGAAGACTTCTCACCCCAAAGCAGCCAGTGGCAGACCACCAGTGCTGAGCGCCACACTGCCATCTGAGACCCCCGGTGCCAACCCGCCCAAGCCCAGAAAACCTGAACAGGAAGTGAAGCCTGGCAGTGTGATATAAACACCTGCCAGGCTGAGATTGATCCCCAGCATCATTTTTAAATAAAGGTTATGAGATATTGGTTTCCCCAATCATTGCCGTATTTTATTCTTGTCATCTGCCAGTTAACTCAAAGATCATCTGACCCCCCCTGCCAGCCTGTCAGCTATGTACCGCCTGCCAGGTGCTCTCTTTAGTCCTGTCCACTTCACAGAGTACCTCTTAAAGCCTGAGTACAAGGACTACACCGCCAACAACATACTAGCCCAGGATCTCTTAGCCAGAACTACAGAGTTAACCAGATACAACCGAGAAGGCCCTTGGTATGTTACCAAACCCTGCCTGTTCAGAGATAAATACAACTTCCTTCCTGCCTACTAAATAGACATGAAGCCACCTGTCACCCCCAAACCAATGCCTGCCTCTGCCGCCAAGCTCCCACTGGACCATACCAACAAGCTTTTTGGAATTGTATATATTACTCTCACAGGAGTAATAGATACTATTGTCCCCGCCGGTTCATGGTCGTGGGTGGGCAAGTCAATGTCCTACCTCATTAAGTTAGTGCCAATCCTTTGGTGGGCCCTGCCCACCCAGTTCTCAACCCGCCAGTTCCCAAACGCTAGCAATCCAGCCAATCAGGGTTGGTTCCCTGACAGAATTAACTGAACACCAAAAGCAACAGAAAAAATCAAATGGCCAAATTAGACTAACAAATTTTGAACTTTATTAGAGTAGAGAATGATGAAACAAGGCCTTTTACAACTCTTGCATTCATTAAAAGGGAGGGGATGTAATTTGGGTAGAAGTTGAATGTCAAACCTAATCAACCAATGATATGAGGGAATATGAATACATTTCTTGAGGCAGGAAGATCTTGACAAATTTTGAATGGACATAGTCAAAAGAAAAATCAAACCAACTAACATCAGGAATATGCTTTGGGTGCAATTAACACTGCTCTTGGCTGCTCTTGCACATGATATTTAACCAGAGGTGTCTCTTGGGTGGGTTAGGTGGGGGCATCTTCAGAATAATTCCAAAATATTAAATTGATGACCTTTCTTGGGCTTTTTCAGTAACCTTTTAGATAAATATTCAAAAATAATTTGGTAGAAATTTCCAAGCATTTGGCAAGAATTGAAGTGGAGGCCTAAGGGGAGGCGTAACTTTACAATGTCTATGATTTGTTTGAAATACAGGAAATCTTAAATTGTACATTAGAATCCTGCATTTCTGATTCATGTATCCTGCACTTGTTTGTTGTATTTTGTCTTTTGTTAGTTGAGTTATCTGCTCAAGAGATTCAAAATTTGCTAATTTAAATAAACCAAAAAAAGTCAAATTAAATGATTGATTTTATTAATTATTTTAATTTTCGCTCAGCTGAGTTGCCCGCAAATGTGATTCAAAATTTGGACCAAGTATTTGACAATCCCGCATTTGTACGTTCAGTTTCTGAATTTACAATAGATTGGGGCCTTGTTTAAGTTTACAACAATGGTTTAAATGTTTCCAACTATTATTTGAAACTGAATTCTGAAATCTCTGTTATGTTTCAGTTCTAACTTTCCTTTTTAATTTTCCCAAACCTTTCCTATACAATCTTCTGGGCCTTGCTTATTGCAATTGCTCAATCAATAAAGACTTTTAAACCACACATTGTTTTATTGTTTTTAATACTTTTTCTTAGAATCACCATTAAACCATCTAATATTTTCCTTCCTTGGGGAATTAGGTTCAAATGGTTGCTTTTACTCATGATTTGTACATTGGTACAAGGTTCTGTACAGATGAAAACTAGACCAGGTTCAGGGACCAGCACCAAATATTGCAATAATGAGAAGTAGGCTCTTGTGGTTCCAGAAAAGTGGTATACTGCTATCTTGTTCTCTGCAAATCCTCAAATCAAGGAGAAGCCTCAAGCTGTGTCAGCTAATCCCCGTCCTATCAATATTTTCTGTCCCTTTGTGTAATATCCAAGCATGTTTGATACTATCTGTAGTAAGTACAAAAAAAGGTTTGCAAACTGGAACCCTGTCAAGGTGGTGACAATGGGGTAGATAATTGTCAACCACTGAAACACATTAGCATGGGTGTTGTATCTGCCAAAGCTTCCCGTAAAGTAGGTCAATACATAGTAGGCAGAGGTGTATGCAGCGACAAATATGGTGGAGTGAGATGACATCAGAGGAGGCCAAGAACCAGCATACAAAGAGTTGAGTTGGTCAGAGTCTTTGTAGTATCTTTTGACTAACTCTTCTGATGAGGGTCCAAAGGCAGAAGGTCCTTGCTAGTACCCTTCAATCCTAAGGAAAGCTGTGAGCACAGCTGTGAAGATGAGATGGTTCATCTTCACTGGTTGAGGATGAAAGTGAGTTTTAAACTAGTCTAAGGTTTTGGGTAAAAGTAAGGATTTATAAGGTATTTATTGAGGAGAGTATTGCTCTCAGGTTGTTCAGCACTGTATTTTTGGTCTTTCATTTTTAAACCTTTTGAAAGATACTTATTTGATTGGCTACATGTTTTTATGGCTTCTGATTGACTGGAGAAGAGTGGAGACTGGGACTCAGATAAGTGGTGGGCGCCTGCCTGGATGATAAATTATTCTGAGCTTCACTAAGTTCTGTTTTTACTTTTGTTTTATTTTCCCCATTTAGGAGAGGAAAATTCTTTTTGTATTGAGAATTCTTTGGGCTCAAAATTTTTTTTATGCCCTAAATTAGCACTATGATAGAAATTTGGTTGGTGTCAGAAATATTTCTGACACTTTAATTCATTTTTTTTTGCGTGTATACTTGGGTGTCTATGCCTTCTTGAGTTGCTTCAATCCACTACTAGGTAGATATCAAATCTTGGGTGAAATATTTCTTTTGGGTATGGTATCATTACTCATTGACTTTATGATTACTAGTTTAAATTCTTCTGTTTTAATTCATCATGCTAGGAAGTTATTTTTTGCAGGGTGGGTTCCTGACAGGAGCAGAACTGCTCTGCTTTGGCATTGATAGCATCCAGCCTAATTATAGCATTGATGCTGGGTGCCCTAATGCTGTTGGAGGCCGCAAGCTTCCTGGTTCAGTTTTTGAAACTGGCACCAACCCAGAACTTACCTTTGGGGCAGTTCAAACTGCCTAAATAAGCCAGAGCAGTTTGAACTTTCTCTTGCCCACCCTGATGGATCATTGAAGGGTCAAATTCTCAGCAGGCTTTTGCAGCCAGCTATGCTTTTGCTTTACAACTGAGAATGTGGGTTCAAATCCTGTTCTGGGTTTTAATTTGGTGGCCCTCACAGTTTGGTTCTATCAGGGTTGATGAGTGAAGTGCCTTTTCTACCTACTAGGTTAGTAGGATGATGAACCAGTTGACTCAGAGCTCAGAATTTCTAACAATGATTTAAGTATATACAGTAGTTTTCAAACCTGTTGAGATAAACATATATTAGTCAGTTTAGAACACATGAGCTCAGTCTAAAAATGAAATAAAAAATTAAGAAATTTATATTAAATCACAATAGATTTGAATCCACTTTGATTTCATTTTTAGACTGAGTTCATGTGTTCCAAACTGACTAATAAATGTTTATCTCAACAGGTTTGAAAACTACTGTATATAAATCATTTAGAATATACTAAAAGCTTTAATTTTGATTCCTATGATTTTCAAGAGTTTGGTTTTATATGGTTTAATTTTTGAGCATGATTTAATTGCATATAAATCTTTTTCTCAAACTAATATTTTAATTAATTGTATGCTATTTAATTTGATTTACGTGGCTCCAGTTTTCAGTAGTTCAATTTTGTGTTTTTAAAGATTTATATATAAACTGCAAGTATTAATGATTTAATTTTAAATAAATCCTGGGTTAACTCCCAACAAAAAATATACCCAAATCGAAAATCCTTCGATTTGGGTGTTTTCGCTTTGCCCATTCGATTTTCCTTGGCGTATCATTCTAGCGCGAGAAAATCCTTGAAAGAATCCAGAAGCAATTAAATAATATAAAGCCTAAAATAAAATAGTTTTTAAACGAATTGTAATGTAAAGCTATCTATTGTAAAGTAGAGATTGCCTAAAACTCTAACACTCACCCCAGTCGTGATCCTTTTGGTTCTTCAACCTCAACTTTATTGGCGAAAATGGTTAACGTAAAAAAGACCAAGAAGTCCTCAGAGTCTATTAACTCCAGACTTGCCCTTGTTGTCAAGAGCGGAAAGTATCATCTTGGATACAAGTCCACCCTTAAGTCTATCCGTGAGGGTAAATCTAAGCTGATCATCATCTCTGCCAACTGCCCCCCTCTTAGAAAGTCCGAGATCGAGTACTATGCTATGTTGTCTAAGACTGGTGTACATCATTACTCTGGAAGTAAGTTTTTCAAATAATTTTAATCTAACCCTATAGACAACATCGAACTGGGAACTGCTTGCGGTAAGTACTTCCGAGTTGGTGTTCTCTCCATTACTGATGGCGGTGACTCTGATATCATTAAAACTACTGAATAAACAAAATGTTTAAATTTTCCTCTCTGCTTGATGTTTTGTTTACATCCGACGAATAGGAGAAGTTAAGCATTTAATACCTCCAGGTCTTAATATACGTGTACATCAAATATATCGCTCCCAAAAAAGAGAACCCTGCTATTAAAAATTTTTCTTTGCTATAAATTGGCTTGCTATTGGTACTTTCTTAATCACTGGAAGGTATTTAAAGCCTAAGTTTATTACTTGATGCTATAAATATCTTAATGTTTTGAGAAAAACTTAAATTTAAAGCAAGTGTATTTTCTACTCGACATAAATTCGTATTCAATGTGATAATAATTACTGGATCTTAATATTCTACTTTTTTAAAAAATAGGTTTCGAAAATAGAGTATAAACTTCTTTTTAAATGTAGGATATAAGACATCCTTAAAAAATTCAAGTTGATTTATTTTAATAACAAAATTTAGGAGTTTTACTCCTTTTAGATTTAATATTAATTTTTTATTAGTTTCATAAATTTTTATAATATAAGCAAGGAAACCTATTTTATAATTTCAATATTTAACTCAGAAGCAGTTTATAATTATTAAAAGGCTAAAATATAAGGTTTATGAGTTTTAACAGATAGATAGGGATAGTTTATATAATCACAGTCTATATATCATATTATTATAGGTCTCTTAAGCTGTTGTGAAAATTTAATATACTATTTTGAGTAGTTTGAAACTGTTTATTTTGGCTCAATATGATTTGTTTTAAAAATATTTGCAACTATATTAGAAGTTAAATTTATTTCAAACAATGATGCAACTGTTATTGTAGTATCTGCTATAGATAAATTGTTAGCCAGTTTTTTATGCTTCTTGGAAGTCACTAGTTTCATATATTAAATACAGGTTATTCTTTTCAAACCAAATATAATATTCATTGATGGTTAAGATTGTATTGTTAGAATATTTATGTTAAGTTTTAATTAGTTTATGACTAGTTTTATTGGCATAATTCACCTATTGATCTTTAAATATAATATTAGAGATAAATTCGTCAGAGTACCAAGTCCTGGACATAGAGCCTGTGGAGCAGAGGGTAGTGCTTATCACAGGATTAGAACTAACTTGATAGTATACAAGATTGCCCAGCCTAACATAGACCAGGAGCCTGTGACAGGTATCATAGAGTCTCTAAGACCCATGAGTGTGATATAAACAATCTCAATTAGTTACTTAATGAAGTATTATCAGCAGTGTCAAAAACTCACCCTGCAGGAAAAAGCTGCCCAACATGGTGGACTAGTGCAGAAGGGTTCAAACCAGTGATCATAGTGCTAATTGGCACGGAAACCATAGCTAAGCGTAATAACTCCCCAAGGATTTGATATCTTTCCAGTAAGTGTCATGGCCGGCGGCAGTCATGTACCAAGGTGCTGAAGGGGAGCTTAAGCCATCAGGGTAATGTGTCACAAGGGCCCAATAGAGGAAAGGGGCAGAACAGGTTAAGTAAAGCAATCCTGCAGCTAAAGGGCGGTAGACACCAAGGTTGGGAACGACGACTTCGGCCAGACTGAGGATGGTCAGGATGACCATCCCAGCTCTACTATGATTGTATGGCTGTGAAAGGGATGGAACAGGGGAGTCATAGGCAATGCCAGTTATTCCAGGGTCTGAACCTGGCTGGTAGTCCATATGTGTAGGTCTAGGGTGGTACTCTAGTCTTCTAGTTTGACTTTTGCTTAAGTGGTATATAAATTGAAATCCTAATAAAGCAAACAAAACTGTAAATTCACTGCCATCTTTAGCTTTGAATCACACTATTTCCCCCCGTCACACCAAGAAAAGCCCAAAAATATCAGCCAACCTGCTTAATTCCTTAGGAGATTTGGCGCACACAGTTGACAAGAGATTTGTACTAGCCTATCCTGCAGACCCACTGCTCAGGTTGTTCCCTCCTGTGAAGAAACATTAATCAATTTGGATTATTTGTTGGCATGATGTTGCCCACTATTAAAAACCATCAGATTCAACCAATCAGGTGATGCTAGATTGATGCTCAGAAAACCAAATGAACTTTAAATGCCTGGGACTTCCTCCACCCAATCAGATAGGACCGCGGAAATTAAGGTGAAACTTTTCAATCCTCCTGGCCCTGATCAGCAAATTTTCTCCACCAGCCAATTGGATCCAAGTCATGAGGTCATTTGATTACTTTCCTGCAACACACACTCCTTTTAACACAGCAAGAGGACTTTCAGTCCCCTGCTTGTCAATTTTTCAATATAATAAAACCTGGAATTAGTTGCACTTTATTTTATTTTGCTCGGAAACTCTGCTTTGGAGTTCCCTACAATCTACAGTAAAAGTGTTAGTTGTTCTATTAAACCTTACCTTGTACTGCCCTTCTTTAAACCTGGCGTCTCCTCAGAAGCTTCTAGGAGAGAATTCAGCATATAGTTGCTGTATAGTTTTGCTCACGCTTTCAAAAACAGCTTTTGAATCTAAATATTTAGCCAATATTCAATATAAAACCTAGTTTACTTTGAATTTTACTTCTTATTTCTTGATTTCCAACCCGCTTCTTGTTTTCAACCTGCCCAAGCCATTCAGGACCATTGCCAAGTTGTTTAAAAGCTTCCTGCTGCTCTCTACCAGTTTTTTCTTGTGGCTACTTCTACTGCACCAAACCTTACCATTTTCAGGACTAAAAATTGCACCCCTAGATTTAGAATTTTCTGGTGATTACTACTATGATCCTCCTTATTTTAAAGTTTGTGGTGTTTTTCCTGGCTCCTTTTTTGTTACTTCTTTGGTCACCTTTTCCAGGTTTATGGTCTCAAATCTCCTCTTCTGCCCGCCTTGTGAGAGATAATCTCTCTAGTCTCTTGGATCTTCTGAGTGGATTATGGATCTCTGTGAAGACTTTAGTTGAGAGCTTGACCTGTGACAACTTGGACTTGCACGCTGCAAATCCTGCCTTACCTGATCCTGTGATTAAGGAAATGCTGACGTCCTCTCTTCTTAGTCTGGAAGGGAACAACTCAACACCCCTCCAAGCTCCTGTGGTATTGTCTCTCGCTCCTATTTGTACGCCCTGGTTGCTCACTGGTTTATTATTGATGGGATTGAATGTGTACTTCCCTCAACTGTCCCCGGTGTCCTCCCTCTGGTCCTCTCTTAGAGCAACTGTTCCAGTGATTTACTGGGCGGCATCCTAGTGGGTTTTCTTGCCGGGATGAGAGCCAAACTTAGTTTAGCCCCTCTTTCTTACAAAAACTGATATAATCATTCACTTATTTAATGTTGTCTGCACTTGATTTAAGTTTGAGGAAGTGGGTTTTATACCATTAATCTGGTCTACCTTAGAATACACCACTTTCTAATCCTTGAGAGCTTCTGGTGTTCCAACTCTTGGGTACTGGTTTCTGGGAAGTAAGGAGAAGAGGCTTAGGGATTGAGGATTGGGATCTGAGTGACTGAGTCTGGGCAGGGGAATACTGTTGGTGGCTGGCAGATAATTGGCTAGTTTCATTAATTTGGGATTTCACTTGGTTGGATGATGAGACAATTCCTTTCTCAGGTTTGGAATGGACTGCAAGAATTTCTGGGGCCTGCAGCTTTATTGAGGTGCTGTTTACAACCAATCTATTGGCTGTATTAAAAGCAACCTCAGATGCTGCAAGATGGTCTACTAGCACATCTGTGCATCTGGTGTGATTGGATATGTCAAGTACATCAGCAGGAATGGCTGCATGAACAGAAGCAGAAACAACAGCAGGAATTACAGTTTTTTTATATCTGCTGGTTAAATTCTGCAGCAGATCTGCTTGATAAAAGATCTGCTGCAGAACCCAGAAGATCTGATTCAGGGTGGCATTGGATTCACCCAGCCCAATTATAGCATTGGGGCTGGGTGCTCTAATGCCAATGAGAGCTGCAAGCTCTCCTGGGCCAGTATTAAAACTGGCCCCAGGTCAGGGCTTGTTCCGGGAGCAATTCAAACTGCACAAATAGGCCAGGGCAGTTTGTTGGGAATTTTGACCAAGCAATAATGCCAATTATGATAGAGCCCACGGATTGGGACTGTTATAACCAAATCCATAAATTAGTAGTACAAAATACAATGATACTAATTATGGCAGAGCTCACAGATATGAATTGCAGCTACCAAACTACATAAATTGGTAGCATAAACTATATGCATATTGGATCAGCATTAGTCTGCTGACCTGAGCCTTAAACTAGCCAATGATAAGCACTGCTGCGGCAATTAAATAAGATATGATTTGCCATTGCAGTACTTTAAAAATACACAAGCGCTGCGGCGCTGCCTAGCAATTAGATTAGACGCCAAAGTGCCAAACTACTTTTACGTCAAGCGCCGCCACACCAACTGAAAATTATTGCAGACGCCAAGGTGCCACTTTACTTTTACATCAAGCGCCGAGGCGCTGGGTTTGATTTCCCATAATCTTGAATTCTCATATCTATCACATTAATAAGCATTAAGCTTACAGTATGCCAGAGAAGTAGGAAGTGATCCTGAAGTACTAAACTATTTCATGCCAGCAAGGATCACCAGTGCTGGGTGAAGATGAAAATATTCTATTGGTTGACGTGCAATAAGCGCCAAACCTAGATTAATAATTACCCAAAATTGGGGTGTGTTAGAATGTCCTAGAAGACATTGCTACCAGCCAAGAAATTACCCTGGTAGAAGATATAAAAAGAATTAGTTATTTACAATAAAATCAACTTTGTACCATCTTTATTTTATCCTTAATCTGGTTGACCTTTATCCTAATCCTTAAGTGCTTCTGCGCAATCAGAAGCCATTGCCAGGCAATAATCATGGTTCTGTTTAATCCTGGCTCTTCTGATACAGTACTACTCATATCCTCACATATGGCTGTATTCTGGGAAATATCCTGTGCCCTATAATCTCAAATAATTGTGGCGCTGTAAAGCAAAAAGCGCAACACAGTTTAAATTGCCCCACATCTGCCCTGGTGGGTGATTGGGGGTTTAAATCTCCCAGCGGCTGCCTGTGATTTTGCTTGGCGACCTGATGCAGGGGTTTGAACCCTGTTCTGGGCGCCATAAGGCTAGCCCTTACAGTAAGGGATTGGACCAGCTTGTTGTGTTCTGAGGCGCAGAACAGACACACAACAGGAATCCTAACCTTAGGATTAGATTTTTACTAAGTCTCAGTTAGTTGCAGGAAAAGCTATTGGTTTACCTTGTGGCCCTGATTGAATAATTTCTACTAGACATGGCTAGAGAGGCGCCAAAGTACTTGGAGACACAAAGACAAAAATGTGAATAGAGCTTAATTTTTATTGATGAATAAGAAATGAAATATATAGTGGTTTGCAATACCACAAAACAATACCAGGACAGTAGGATCACTTGTCACAAGAACAAATGGGGCAAGTGAGTTGCGCAGAATCAGGAAAATGAACAATTAAATTTCCCAATCTGGAACCAGACCCATTTTGAGGGGCAAAAGCAAAAGAGAGCAATTTTTCCTC
>QTSX02004780.1:0-13106 GCA_014839935.2 Entomophthora muscae | reverse complement strand
GTGACACTTTTCAGAGAAACCCCCACAGCCCTTCAATAATCCATGCATTGGTGTTCAATATTGCACTTCCCTCTCTGGTTGGTAGATGGTGGCTGGCTTTTTTCTTATATTGTTTTCTGTGTGAATAAGGGCAGCTAATGACACACAGGAAAGATCTTGCTTCATTGAGTGGCAGCTGTCTACCAGCTAATAAAACTGATGGTAGACAATGGATATAAAAGGGTTATATCTGTTGAACTTCCAGAAAAATCCGCTCATTTCATCCCATGCCACCACTAACCCCACTATACCAGCCCCTCCCACTCAATCCTAAGCCCAGACTTTCCAGCTCTGTACCGCCTCTCCTCCACACTTCCCCTACTATTCCACCTCTTAGGCACCTCTATTCCTGGTGCAAACAAGAATCCTCTGCTATCAACCACTTGATTCTTGTTGACATGTGTTGTATTTCTGCGTAGAGTTGGTAGTTGCTTTCACTTAACTAAAAATATGATCCTTCTATTACTAAAGATTGGGTCAAGATAAGTATCTAGCCTAATACATATAATAAAGTTAAAGTATGTAAATTTGATCTTTCTTTAATCAATCAAGGAGAGAGTTATATAGTAATAGGAGAGATTAATGAGAGGCACAGAATGCCAGGATCCTCTGGTTACAGCCTTCTTTCCCCTATCCTTAGCCCACTATTAGACTAACAATTGGCTGATCATTAGTTAATATGAACTCAGGATACAACTTAGTTGATTATTTGACCTTGTTATCATCCAGAGCAAGAGTACCATTGTTCTGTTATACCCCAAGCTTAGTGGATCAATTGCATGAGTATAGTGACAGCTAGTTTACAACCAATCACTTTACAACAACATGCTTCATTATCCATAACTTTAGTCTTATATCTTTCTCTTTGAGTTATTATCTATTTGTTATCTATATGTTTGACTCCCTCCCAAACTATTTCTCAGGGCTATGGTACTAGGAAAGCTCAATGCAGCTGTAAGCAAAGGCAGCTCAGCTGCAACCTGGATTAAAGGCTGATAAGCCTATATCTATCCATGTTAGATTCAAGTCACCGCTGTTCTGCTTCTGTAAGAGTTCATTATGCTTTTGAATGGGTTGTTTTTGTCTCTGTCTGGGCTAACTTTGCTTGCCAATGGGTTGATCTTTCTTAGCGTGGTGGATTTAAAACCAGCTGCTTATGAGAGTAGATGTTGGTTATGCTGGGGGTTGGGGTCCATAACATGGCTTGTTATATATTTTTGAAGCAGACCCTGGTGTTAAATAAAGACAGGCTTGTTGTTTATCTTACTTCACATAACTAGCTATATAAATATTATGGTTAGATTGGTTTTCTGTGATGCAGACTAATAAAATGGATGATAAACTTTAAGGGTTAATATTTGGATCTCAGGCAACTACTATAAACACAATAATCATATAAATGACTGTCTTGATGCAAACTCAAAATATACAGGTTATTATTTCAATAAAAGGGGTTGCTCAGAAATATTAAAGCAATAGAGCAGTTATAGAAGCACTTAAAATCATAGAGTAAAAACCAAGAATGAAAAATCTAAAAACATAAAGAATGAGCAAAAATAAAACAATATAGGATATAGTAGTTATATAAAAAACAAGTGACTAGGGGCAACAAGATAAGAATCATACAGAGTTTAGTTGAGCATAGCAACATATAATAACATGATAAAGTAAATTGATTAAGCAATGTGAGAATTTGATAAGCTTTTAGAGGGCTGTTGTAACCAATTTCCCCTCCTTGCCTGCTAATGTATCTCATAATACACAGGATGCGCTCAATGAGTTTCCCCATGGCATATCTAACGGCATGGATCAATCTGATGGCAGTTTCAAATTTCAGGCACTATATCCTAATTAGGAGTGTTACCAATTTGAAATTGCTGATCCCTGTGCAAGTTATTCCTTGGCTTTAAACCTTACATGGAACCTGCCACCATGCCACCCCTGGTGGTCTTGTGGCTTCTCTATATGGTATATCAATCACAATATTTTACAATAAACTACATCTTATCCTATTCTTTTTGTTCTTTCTATTGGACTGTTGTACTCTCCAATCAAATAATAGATTATCACTGGTTCAGTTGCAACAGTGGTAGCAGAAGTAGGTTCACAACCCACCTAAAAGAAAATTCCACCTAAGAAAGGACAGAGTACAGGCTATATGGCCACTCCACACCAGGAAACCTTCCTATCTATTCCTGATGGGGAAATCCCTGAGGGATATATTATTTATCAGGATCACTTGGTACTCACAAGTTTGTATAATTGTCTCTGCCTGGGGCAGCATGACGCCAGTGTCACACCGCCACATTCATATATCTCCTAACATATGCTAAATCTCCAACTCAAGACTTTTGCAGATAGTGTGGAAGTGGCTGACATTATCAGTTGGCTCCATTCCACAGAAAACTGCCTCTGTATTTGCCAAGTACCTGAACCCATGTGGGTTGCCATTGCATCTGGGCGCCTCACAGGTCTTGCCACGGTTTGGTTCACCAACTGGGCAAGCCAAGAGCACAGGGTTACTTGGTCAACTTTCTGGGATGCCGCCAGATCCTGCTATAGCAAATACTTCTCACCCATAATAGTGGGAATTTCCCTTCTTGCCATCAAGCAGACCAGCAGCATCCCTGAGTACCCCACAGCCCGGCAGCAAGCTCTTGCTGCAGCCTCAAAAGCCTTCACTTATGGAAGCAACATTGCACTTACCATCATTATCAATAAGCTTAAGCCCCACATTTACAAGTGGGTTTCTGTGGGGTGTTTAAAATCTGTTAATGATTGCTACAAGACCATTGTGGAGGCCAATAATCAAGTGTCAATGGGTTTCTGAAGGTCTAACAATTCACCTCCTAACCTTGTCCTGAAACCAGCAGCACCCACAATCAATTAAGTTGTCACCAGTCTTGCCAGCAGGAGAATGATGCCAAGCGCCCTTGCAAGGGGTAGCTCTGGTTAGCACAAATTGAGGGCCCAGGAAAAGCCTGGGGGTTGTAGATACAAGAGGTTCTGCAACCCTTCTTGACCCACACTCCCAATCTCTTCTTGCAAAAAATCCCTGTGACTACAATTTGCATGAAGTTGAGACCCTAGACATATTCCAAGTCCATAGTGACAACCCTGTCCTCCAAACAAGTTATTCCTCAAATAAAATCAACCGCTTGGCATACCCCTTTTTTTCTGTTGGAACACCCACAAACTTCTTGTGGATACTGGGGCTAATCACACCATGGTCAAACAGGAATTCACAGACTACCAACAACTAGATCAAGTACTCAGTCAATTTAAAGCAGTGCATGTAGCCAACTCCTGAGGAGTAGCAATCAATCACAAGACGGTATTTTTCTATGTAAGAATGGGAAACATTCACATTAAGCTCTCTGGACCAATCATGGCTGGGCCCAGCCACAACGTTTTTGCTGGACTTGACTGGCTCCAACACAACTGCCCCTATACCAACTGGGATACCTTTGCCATTACCCTCAACAGGAATAGGGTGGGTTTCAAATCTACCCCATCAAAATGAGAAAACTCCTCCACAGAATTGTGTTTTTTAGACTCACAGAGGACAGCACCTAAAACTTCAAGGGTGAAGCTGAAATTCAGCCAGTTTTTAGTTGAGATCATTTGCTCTGAACCCACTCCACCTCCCCCCTTGATCACAACACCCCCACCAGCACTTGTATCACTTCTTGAGGAGTACAATGATATCTTCAGTGAAACATTAGACTAGTTTCCCCCTCCAAGAGAAATACAACATGCTGTCTAGTTGCAAGAGTTGCTGCCTAAAGCATGCCCCTCTATTGCTTGACACCTAAGGAAGACAAGACTCTCCATCAACACCTTGTGAACGCGCTTGATAAGGGCTTTTTATGCCCCTCACTTTCACCAAATGGGTCTGCAGTCTTCTTTGTTGCTAAGAAGGATGGGTCCCTTTGACTGGTAACCAACTACTGCACCTTAAATGAGGTGACAGTCAAGAACAAATATCCCTTGCCACCAATTGACAGCCTGTTTGACACACCTGCAGGTGCAAAGGTCTTCAATAAGATTGATCTCACCATTGGGTATAACCAGGTCCACATTGCACCAGGGGATAAAGCAAAAACTGCCTTTCACACACGCTAAAGATTGCTTGAGAGTTATTTTGTGAACTTTAGAATGTCTAACACACTCTTCACCTTTGCCGTGTTGATGAATAAGGTCTTTGACAACTGATTGGAAAATGTGTTGTTTTGTATCTTGACAACATTATTGTCTTCATTCAAGACCAAACCACACATATCCAACACCTTTGTTTTTTACTCAACACCCTATGTAAGCATCAATTGAAGGCCAAGTCTTCTGAATGTTAATTTCTTCATACAGAGCTCCTGCTCCTGGGACACATCATCTTTGCCCAAGGGATAAAGCCCAACCCTGCCAAGATAAAGGTAATCACTAGCATGCCATCCCCCACCAATGTGGGCCAGGTGCACACGTTCTTGGGCATGATTGCCTATGTAAGAAAGTTCATCCCCAATTGCAGAGAACTGATTGCACCTCTCACCAAACTCCTAAACACCAAACAGTGTTTCCACTGGACTACTTTTGGAGATTAGGCCTTTGAGATGTTGAATCAGAAACTTATAACTGCCCCCATCCTAGAGTTCCCCAATTGGAATTGACAGTACAAACTCAAGACTTATACCTCTGACAAAGCCATAGGTGGTGTTTTTTTACCATGGCTTACAAATCCAGGAAGCTTATCAACTCATAGCAGTGTTATACCATACATGATAAATATTTAGCAGTGATTGTGCACTGCGTTGAGAAATGGCACTGCTACCTGGAAGGAGCCATGTTTCCACCCTGAGTTCTGACAGACTACAAGTCCCTTCAGTACTTCAACACTAAGTCACACTTGACCCAACATCAGGCAGGGTGGGTCAAGCCTCTGTCCCTGTATCAGTTGCGCATCAAATACAAACCTGGGAAGAAGCTTGTCACAGCCAATGCGCTCTCCAGGCTATATGTAGCGTCCATCATGGGGGATTGTGGGGTTTCTGGTCACCAGTCCCCAAAGTGTGTCCTGGGTCATAGCCAGGGACTGGCTTGGAGGAGTTGTCATTCTCCAACAGAGGTGAATGGTTGGTTAGGAGCTTATACTTGGTCTGCATAAGAGCAAACTCTTTCAGTACCTTCCCAATCACTAGGCAAGCGTCTCCACCATACACTTGTACTTCAGCAGGCGCCAGCCCTTCTGTAGGCCAATACCAATTCTGTAATAGTCTAGCAAACTCTCCCCCAATAAACTCCCTTCCTCTATTTGTCATTTCAAGATGCCTAGTCACCTTTTTCCACTCCTCCTGGGCAGACTTACTAGAGGCAAACTTCCTGCACCCTAAGCAATAGGATTCCTTGTCCCCCAGGCTAGGATAGAAAATGTGGGGTAATTGACTCATAGAACTTATATCTTTTCTTAACACAGGAAATTTGGGTAGGGGTTTTAATAGGCACTTTATTCACAGTCATAAGGAAGATCCTCTTAGAAACCTTCTGATATATGGCCTTGGGATAGGGAATAATGAGGTTTTTGTGCCAATACTTGGAGTCCTTTAACAATCTCTTGGACTCCTTGTACTTGGTCTTTGGCTCCTGCTCATTGGTCTTGGGCTCCTGCAATTTAGTCTTGGGCTCCTGCACCTTGGTCTTGGGCTCCTGTGTTCTAATCTTGGGCTCCTGCAGTCTGTTCCAGCTTTGGCTTCCTACACTTGGTCTTTGGCTCCTTCTGTAGCTTTTGTGGCCTTTGTAATACACCTGATCCAGTCTGGCTAGTTCATCCTTTCAGCTCTTAAGTTCTTCACCACAAACTTCTGGTCCTTTGGCCATCCTGCTTTATGATCAGTTAGTACTGCATCATAATCTTCTTGTCCTTCAACTTCTCCTCAACCAGTTCCTCAACAAACCCTCACTAGGAACCTCCTTGGTTCCTTCTACACACTGAACCATATTGGTTCCCACAATTCAATATGAATTAACAGTCCATCAACTAGCCTTCACTGTGACCAAACAGTCCCTCCTGCTAGTCTTCTCTGTCAATTCCATGAACCACCTTGGTTCTTTATCTCAGTCCCCATTACCAGAACTTGTAGACCCAGGCATGAGTCTACATTGAACTGATATTTGACTGGGCCCTCACAAGTGGCAATCCACTTAGGCCATTCAACCATAGATCAATGTCTATGTGTTGTCTTTACTCACCCAGGTGATTAAGTCTGGGCTTTCAGTTACAGAGTAATCAGCTCCACTTCCCAGAGGCCTGATCACACCAAGTTCTGCAGCTTGCTTCCCCAAGCAAACCGCCTTGGTGACACCTCTGAGCAAATCTATGCCCTCCAATGCTCACTTTGGGTTCCCCCAAAGCTCCCATAGGGGCATAACAAGGACACCCTACCAGTCTGTTAGGTAGGGTGCCTGCTCACAGACCTCCTGTAAGTGTATTAGGGTACGTAGAGCTCTCAAAGCTCTTCCCCTCCCTGACAGCCCGCGTTATCCGCCAGGGGTTCAAAACCTACTCCCCCCAGACAGAAAAAGTTCCCTGCTTGCTATTTCAGTCTTCATCCTCCTGCAGCCACAGTTTCCTGCAAGGTGAAGCACTATAGCCCAAAGCAGCTAATTACTTATTCTGGGTGGAGGCAACATCTGCCTCTGGTAGTCCTATGTTACCTACCAGCAAGGCCTTACTTACCCTAGTAGACCATGTTACCTACTAGGCTCACCCTACTTACCCCTAGTAGCCCTATGTTATCTACTAGCTTACATTGTTACCAGCTAACCACACATTGTCACTCTTCAGCATATTGTCTTTATTTGAAGCCAAATCAACCCTTGCCTGCAAAACAGCACACATGTGGATCACCACAGGGATGACAGCCTAGATCCAGACTGACTCATGCTTTACCTACGTTCTGAGGCCACTTGCTATTAAGGCCTTAACTTTGGGACTATTTCCAAGATGAAGGATAATGAAATTCAATTCACCACTGACACCGGAAATGTTTGCTACCAGGCAGAGACAGGTTAAAAGATGCCTTATATTCACACTACATAACAAGGAGATACCATACTACATTACCACCATACCTTAGGTCATATAAGAGAACACAACATCTTTGAAATTATGAAGTGTAAGGTTTGGTGGCCTTGTATGCACCAGGACATCCTGGACCTCCTTGAAACATGTGTTCTGTGTGAGAAGAACACATCTAAACCTACACCTCCTAAATCAGTCTTGCCCATCAAAGCCATGGAACCCTTTGAGCAGTGGGCCCTCAACATTGTAGGTTGCCTCCCTGAATACAGATTGGGCAAGAAGTACATCATCACAGCTATTGACTACTTTCCATGATGGCCTATGATGTGAGCAACCATCAATCATACTGTCACTACCATCACTTTCTTCATTGGCAAGGAGATTTTGGCTTGCTTTGGGCGCCCCAAGTGTCTTATCACATATGGAGGACCTGAACTTTTAGGGAACTTAATGAAGACTTACTGTGCCAAGAACTCCCTCCAACAAGCAGTTGCAACGCCCTATCACCCCCAAGCTAACAGGCGCTTAGAGCACCTGAATTGCTCTCTGGTTCATTTAATTGCCAACATTTTGCAGGAGCATCCCAATACTGCCTGGACCAAACTTCTCCCCACTGATCTCCTCATCTTACAAGCTATAATCAGCAGGGGCACAGGGTTCAGTCCTAGTACATTAGTCTTTGGCATCCTTGATAGTCTGATAGGAGTAGAACAAAGAAAATTATAATCCATTTCCCAGGATGCCTCTCCTTGTAACTACCCCTTCCCTGAGTCAGTGGTGTGCCAAAGCCCAAAATATAAAACACAAGAAAATTGAAGGAGGGATAAAACACCTTGAGGCCAGATACGCTGTAAGTGACCCTGTCTACACCCTCAACCCCAATTCAGCCAAATTAGAATCCAACAACCTGGGGCCCTTCAAGATAGCTACAGTTTATGACAATCACACCTATCAACTTTAAGATGCCCAAGGAAACACCAAGAAGCTTTACCACAATTGCTTGCGCCCCTGCTGTGCCATCCCCACACAAAGGTTGTTTGTGCGGACCTTCCCAGATCTTCTGAAGACTCCAATCCTGGTGTCTGACAACAAGCAGGGAGTAAGGGGGTGTTGCAACCAAGTTTCCAGACCTGCCTGTCAATGTATTTTACAATACACAGGGGGCGCTCAATTAGTTACCCCTTGACATATCTAACAACATGAACCACTATGATGGCAATATCAAATTGTGGGCACTTTCTCCTAATTAGGAGTGTTGCCAATTTGATCTGCTGATCCCCGCACAAGTTATTCCTTGGCTTCAAAACTTACATGGAACCTGCCACTGTGCCGCCCCTTTTGGTCCAGTTGCTTCCTCATATAGTATATTAATCACAATATTATACAATAAACAATACCTTATTCTTATTATTCCTGTCCTTTCTATTGGGCTGTTGTCTTCCCCAATCAAATAATAAACTCTAATTGGTTCAGTTGCAAAATTTATTTCAATTCATCTCATTTTGATTTGAAATTTGGTTCTTGGATTTGACAATCCTGAAATTTCAGATTTTTTAATTTTTCCATATTGTTTATGATTTGTTGGACTTACAGAAAATACCAAATTGTACATTAGAATCCTGCATTTCTGATTCATTTATCTTGCATTTGTTTGATGTGTTTTGTCTTTAGTTAGTTGAGTTATCTGCTCAAGTGATTCAAAATTTTCCAATTTAAATAAATCAAAAAAGTCAATTTAAATACTATATTTTATTAAATATTTTATTTTTCCTTCAGCTGAGTTGTCTGCTAATGTGATTTAAAATTTGGACCAGAGATTTGACAATCCTGCATTTTTATATTTATGTTCTGAATTTAAAGTAGTTTATTGATATATTTTAGATCCACTCTGACAATACCCACAGCCTTCTTGAGGCCACATGTGTTCTGTATGAGCTTGATAAGGATAGCTTTCTTTATGTCAGGGATAGCTTTCTGTATTGCCTTTTTGGGTACAGATGAGTCAGGATATTTTTTGGCAACTGATACACAAGGCATATGCAACTTGTTGTTGAAGGCCATGTCCTTTTTTAACACCTGCTGCCCCTCCACAGCTCTATAAAACTTGGGCTTTTTGTTATTTTCTTAATTACTATCACTCACATCAGGCTCATAGCTAGTGTTAAAAACTGGCTGAATCTTTTGTATCATGGCTGCTGAAACTGACTCCTGACCTTAAACAGAGTCAAATACCAAAATAGTGATTTAACTTCCTTATTGTTCACTGTTTTAGACGTGAAAACCTTGGTGGCTTTTCTGGATAGCCTCAGCACCCTCAGAATTATGCTTCACACCCTCCCACCATGTGAAGATTAAATATTTGTTGTCTCTGCAACATCAATAGTATATATTGCTCTCTTGTCTCATTCCTGAGTAGGCACTTTTGTTGCAATAAAAAAAAATTTACCTGTGGGGATGCCCCTAACCACGGTCCATACCGACTATATTGTCAATCTTTTATTGTGTTACTTTTATTTTACTTTGGAATGAAATAATAAATTAAGCTCAATTAAATACCAACCCTGGTTTTTAAATTTTGTTCTTCTCTGAATATGGTTATTGAACTAGAATATATACCACCAAACTGCTCATTTATAAAAAAATTATTTCTTAATTAGTTGCTTTTGGTTTTATAAAGTCTATTTTAGAATTACCAAATTGATTTCCATACAGTAGTTTTAAAATCTATGGCAACAAAAAAATGAACTCAGATTTAAACAAAATGAATTCAGATTTAAGAAAAATTGAAATGAACCCAAATCTATTGTAAATCAATATAAATTCATTTATTTTTAATTTCATTTAAATCTGAGTTTGTTTTGTTTAAATCTGGATTGTTTTTTCTTTTTGCCATAGCTTTTAAAACTACTGCACTTTCCCCCAGATTTTATGACATATTTAAACATTCAGATAATTTTTTCATACAATGATTCAGATACTTTTTTATTTTAGATGTCTAGGTATAGTTTTTTACATCTTGTTTCACATAACAACTAGGTATTTTGTCTATAGTTGAGTTTCTATAGTGATTTGTTTTTAGATTAAGTTTTAACTCATCACACCTGAGTGCTTTTTTTCAATAATTTACACAATAAACATATATTTACTAAAGGATAACACAAACCTCTTTTGTGATTTCATGTATTTTGTACTTCATTATAAAAAGTTTTGTTTTTTGTTTGGCTTTTTTTACTGTGTTGAGCCATTTTGTTTATTGACACCTAAATTCTTGTTAACATAGTGTATATTTTACACTACTAGATGGAGTGTGCTACTATATAAGTCTTTTTTTGTTTAAATATGAGTTATTTTTACTTTACATCATAGCTGTGAAAGCTACTGCCCAAGCCTTATGAAGGATCCTGGTCCAACCAGTCAAACTTACCATTATCTTGCCCTTGACTCTTATTGCTGTTATCTTTCTGTGACAAAGCTTTGAGGAGCTTTGCCTCCAGGAAGGCAATTTTATGGGACAACACTTTATTGTCATCCTGCCAACTAGCCTTGATCTCAACACTCTTTTCCTCTCTTTCTCTTAAAGCCTCAATTTCACAATTGGCCATTGCTTTCACTTGTTGTAAAATTTTGTCAAATCCTACTAACAAGTTCCAAGAATCCCACACATAGATTCAATTTCCTTGAGCAGGAGTCCCCTCTTTTGCAAAATAATTGGAATAAAATTCTTCAAACACAGCTTTTATTTCCACTAACGCCTCCTCAGGCACAGTCTTGGTGACCTCCAGACTTGCCCAAGCTTCCTCCAGCAAACTTGTAGGAAATTCTTTCCTGGTGGCAGTGGTTTCCACACAAAGTACTCCAAAATTTTCCCTTTCAAACAATAATAAAGAAGACATAATAATTGAAAAGTAATTGAGGGGAAAGCGTCAAAATTGACAATATATCTTTATTAAAATTTAGCTGTTTTTGCTTATTTACTATTAGGGGCATATTTGGCTTAAACCCCCTCCAGTTCTTGAATCAATTTATGATTTGTATCACATGGTCTATGACATTTGAGTCACCCAAGCCTAGATCTTTACTTAAAAGATCCCCTGTAATTCTCAGCCTATGAGAATTAACCTACAATGAGAAGAAGTCACCTGACGCCATTCATCTCAATGTATCAATTTGGCATGGAGCTTCCTCAGCTCCCAGCGCCAAAACCCTGTGGAATATACACATTCCAAAACTCAGCTATCAATGTTCCAACTGGGAACCAGCTGATTAATCCTGAATGCAAAGACACCATTGTCTACATTTATTTATTTTTTGCATTTAATGGTATTTACATTAAACCCCATTAAAATGCTTTGTAACTTGAACCAGGCGGCGCCTCAGCGCCTGAAACATTTACTGGGTGGCACTTTACAAATCAATTAGGCAGTGCTTCTAACCTAATTAATTTGCCAAAACAGTGCTTCTAACCCAAAATTTGGGGGCTTACTTTTGGTTAACCTTAACTAACCTTCTTGACACAGTCAAGGAAATTAAGCAATATAATTAAATCCCCATTAATTATATCCTCCTGTATTTATTAGTTAACTTTCCCAGCTAATTAAATTGTTTTTGAGGCACCCAGTCACTAAGATTGCTTTGGCCAATCTTGCCTCAATTTTACTAGTTAGCCTGGCCTGAATAACCACCCATATTCTATTCTTTTATTAAATATAGATAGCAAGTTTCCAGGAATTTTTATCTGAAGAATTCCAGTCAAACCTATCTACATGAAATAAATAGCAAAAACAGAACATTGTTATATTACAGAGTATTTAATTGGCTAAATACTCAACAGTGACTGTTGTAAGGTCACAAACCTTATGTAAATAAAGGCAACAAAGACAACAACAAAGAGCTAGAATATTAATGTGATCATGTTATAGTCACTCCTGGTGTTTGGCCAGATAAAATTTCTGCTATACATTAAAATTGATAATTTGAATTCCGGATTTTATATGGATAGTTTGTGGAGTTCTCTAATTAATAATTATTTCATAAACCCAGTATCTGCCAGGAAGCCAACCTTGGGCAGTCAGCCTGTTGTTTTCTTGGAAAGCACAGTGTAAGAGAGAGGGCTAAACTAACTAAGTTTGGATCACATCTTGGTGAGACAAACCACCTGGATGCTGCCCAACAGATTACTGGGACAGCCTCTCTGAGGGGGAGCAAAGAGAGGACACAGGGGACAATTGAAGAAAGTACACATTCAATCCCGTCAGCACTGACTTAGTGAGCAACCAAGGCGTACAAGTGTGATAGGCATTAGAATTTCAGGCGCTTGGAGGGTCATTGATTTATTATCCTCCAGACTGAGTGGAGAAGACGTGGTTTCTTCTTCAACCACGCGGCAAGAGCTGTGTGATTGGCAGCGTGCAAGTCCAAGTCATCACAGACCAGGCTCCTGACTAGAGCCTCCCCAGAAATAAGAAGACCACTAGGGAGATGCAGGAGACTAGAGGGATTATCACCCACAAGTCAAGCCAAAGAGAAGATACACAACTGTAAATCAGGGGAAGTTGTCCAAAGGAGTAACAAAAAGGGAGCCAGGGAAAATACCACAAATTTCAGTACAGGAAGAATTAAAATTGCAATCTCCAGTAATTTTGGAGTCTATTGGTACAAATTTTAAACCTCAAAGTAGAAAAATTGATTGGGATATAAACAGCTACAAGAAAAAAACAAGCAGAAACAGGTAATATTCACACAACGGGCTCAAATACAGTCTCAGGTAGCTTGGGAGATGTCAGGAGCAAGAGCAGGTTTGAATTCAAAACAAAAATAAAAAAGTAATAGTAGGATTTTATACTAATTTTAACTAGAATCTCAAGTTTGAACTTGGTTTTTGAAAACAAAAGCTTAGCTAGACAACAAATATGTGTTAACACAGTATCTAAAAGTTTTGAAGAGGTAGTCAGGCTCAGAAAGGACAGGGGAAAGGTAAGCTTCAAAGCAGAACAAC